>JAEQBA010004660.1:0-53766 GCA_019434445.1 Phalangium opilio | reverse complement strand
CCCAGTGTCTTAAGTTGCGGATGAACCACGAATATTTATGATAATTGAATAACCTGGTTGCATAGTTTTAAAGCAAAATTTCTCAAAATTGTTTGATAATTTAGTGAAAATTATTAATTTATTCATTGGCAATATTTAAAATGATCCTTCTTTCCTGAAAATTAGTTCCGAACTATTTATAATCTTTTATAGAATCCCGCCCTTGTAGTATCCAAGAAGGTATGTGAAACCATATCCATATAGACAGCCCGCGATTCAATACATGTATAATATTTCATAAATTTATGATGACCAGGGGTGTGGACCTCAAAATAGTATATAAACTGAATCGAATTTTATGGAATTTTCATTCCATACATGATACCAGAAGTATATTATACTTTGCTTCGTGAGAAGTGTACTACAAAGCTGGGAAATTGAAACATGATTCTTCCCAACATCCCTTTACATTTGAAGCAAGGTTACTAAACCGAATCACATACGCGATAAATAGTTCTTTCATCATTACTCTATTAGTGCTTAACTATTTTTGTCCCACGTCAAGACAGTCAAGGTTCGTGGGTTGATTGCTGTGGATATAGTACCAAAGAGTTATAGAATTCACCCTAGCACGGTTCGACGCCCATCTGAAGTTTGATGAGCGGGAGAGCAAACAAAAAGGGCTCCCTCGCCTGGGAAGAATCATGTTACATAACTAAATTATTAAGAGGATATACAGTGTCATCCTTCTTCTAGTATCCCCTTCTGATGATAGCCAGGATTTTAAAAAAGCCTTTAAACAAAAGACTCGCGTGTTGAGCATTTACATGACCTTAGCGTCTTCACGCTTATTAAAGATACAAGAATACAACACACGCCCTGAAATTTTAAATAAATCGGTTGGTTATTGGTTCAAATGGTTCCATTCCCAAGTTGGAATTTGGGTGGGAGTTTTCTTTCGACTGGTGGTATTCATTTTTAACCATACCAATATTCTTTTCTTTTTTTTTGATAACTTCGAGGGCTCTCCTTTACCCTTAAGTTCATGGTCTGCAAAAATAACAGCGTACAAGTCATTACTGTCTGATATAATTTGATTTCAAAGGCGATTACGTGATCATTAAACAATAGAAAGTGTAATAAAACACTATGGTAAGCGTCGCGGGGGTCTCTTGAATAAATGACGAACATCCGGCGACATTACGACACCCAAGTTTCTAAGAATAGAGGTCAAAACTTTTTCCGACCTAGACACGGTAACCGCAAGCCTGCTCTTAGTTCGAAACCGGTTAAAAATGCCATTTCAAAAGCGCCGGACCATAACTCCCTCGCATTCGAATTATAATTGCTAGAGCACGGATATTTGAAACAATAGTGGGAAAGAACAGAATTATCGTCAAAGTTTTCGAGTTCGGAATAAGTTGTCGAGATGGAGCTAAGGTATCTAATCTCTACTTTGTAAATCTTGCAGGCAGAAACAATTCGGAGATACGTTAGTTAAATTTTGAATGACATTACATGGGGCTTGAATTTTAAATCGTTACAGATATATTTATTTTGGGGTCAAAGGTTATTCAAAATAGATATGGCTAAGATATCCATATTTCAATCCCTTCTTCGTATAAATTTTTACAGAGAGAATTAGGAGATATGTTGCTTAAATTTTGAATGACATGGGTATTGAATTTTAAATCGTAATTAACAGGTAGAATTAATTTGGGTGTCAAAGGTTATTCAAAATATATGGAGCTAAGGTATCTATATGTCTGTCTTCTTTGTATTTTTTTCAGAATCAATTCGGAGATATGTTGGTTAAATTTTGGGATTACATGGGCCTTGAATTTTAAATCGTAACAGATTGAATTATTTTTGGGTCAAAGGTTATTCAAATTAATTTTTCAAGACGTTTCATTCCTCTTGGTACTATAATTATTTCTAAAAAAATAATTGTTAAGCCTAATTTTATCTACTGTAATTTCTTTAGGGACATTTGCTAAATTCCAGATTTTCTGTGACCACGCGCAGTTTGTTCTATAGGAGCTGCATTTGCCAGAAGAATTAATCCATGACGATTTGCGTGTGTAGTTGGTAACTGTATGGATGCAAGTATACGAAAACAAGACTGGTTCCTAAAAAGCACGACAATTCGTGATCTTCAAGTTTGCGAAATGTTTTAGTTATAGGGCCGCGAGCCAGATAAAATAAAATAAAAAACCCTTTAGTTAGGCGCCAGATTTCATTATTTTCTTTACACTATATAGCCGCGTGTTTCAATTGTCAAAACAAATTTCCGTGTGGCAGAATCAACAGTATTACATCGTGATCAAATAAGTCAGTTTCAGTTTGAATTGAGATTATTAGAAGCTCAATAATGTTGCGAAAAACCCACACATGATGAGCGTGAGTGAACTCAACCCTTAAGTGTCCGCATAAGTTTATAACATAAGTATGACGACACTTCCTATACTTCGTAATGCTAGACACTTACAGCTCGAGCTAGTTCGAGAACGACATGCGAGAATTGAAGTCCTACACTCGGTGGTTAATTTTGCAGTCCATCTTATTATTTAGTTTGTACTAAGCCTTGGACAGCGCCCAGTCACCAGGCGTCGCTTTACCTCGAATCTATGACCTACGTCACTTCAGGACAAGCTCCAGTTTGTAACCAGTGACAAACTTATGGAACGTATCTTATAAACTTATGGTGTCCGTCTATAGCGTATTGTTTTAAAGGCAATATTGCAAAATGCTCGGCCATAGGTGTCGTACGTCAGTTCACGTGGTTTTGTTATTATTCAACAAGAACACGGAGTGTTTTAGTAATTTTATTTATGAGTTTTTCGTGGCCAGTAAACCTCCACTTTCGTGTTTTGGGTCCTACGATATAAGAAACAATTAAGCGTTGGCGTATATTTACCTGGCTCTTCCTTATATCATGAATGTCCCAATTTGCCTCGAGAATTTTGAAGAGATAGTAATACATATAATGCTTAAGATCTTCGTAAATGATTGCCTTAGCATTTCACCACGATTCAAAATTGCTGGTGAAACTGACTTAATTCCAACTCTCGTACACTTTATTTAATAGGCCAGCTTTCGTATCTGGGAATTGTCCAAGATAGACGTAGAAGTATATAGGCCTAACGATGAAAACTCTTGCTCTAGGTTAGTGGATTTATGAGCCGAGATTTTGATCAAATAAACATCGCGGATGCGTCATCATTTTAATGGTTATTCTATACTTATATAAACTTCACATCTTTAAGTCAATACAATCCTAAATAGATCAATACAGTCCTTTGTATGTTTTAAAGGGATGCGCAATGTGTGTTATTGTATATACACCTTTAAGCAGAAGGGGATAATAGAAGAAGGACGGCACTCTGTATCCTCTTAATACTCTAGTTATGCAACATGATTATTCCCAGGCTATTCTTTTTGTTTGTTTGCTCTAATGCTCATCAAATTTCAGATGGGCATGACACCGTGCTAGGGTGAATTCTATAACTGTTTGGTATGTACTAAATCCTCAGCAATCAACCCGCAAACCTTGATTGCCTTGACGTGGGACCAAAATCCACAAGCGCCTTGGCAAATGGTTAAGCGTTAATAGAGTAATGATGGGGAACTATTTACCGCGTATGTGATTCGGTTTGGTAACCTTGAACACTCCAAATGTTGGGAAGAATCATGTTACAATTACCCCGTTTTGTGGTACGTACACTTCTCTCGAAGAAAAGTATTATATACTTCTGCTTTAAGTAACTATCAGTCAATTTTAAAATGGCCTCCATCATGCGTCATTCCAAGTAATTTCATCGTCTTCGAGAGACACCAGTCAAGCCAGGATATTAATTTTATTTCTTCTTCTTATACTGTATTGTTTTTAATTTCATTACTAAATGCGTTAAAGATTTCGTTCCGGGTGGGGCCTGCGGCCTAATTCCGACACAGAACATAAACGCTAGACGCATACTGGTCCACGAAGTTAGTAATAAGTCCCCTCTAGGCCTAGCTAAAGCGAACCTCTCAATTTTGGCGTCATACGACAGGCGTTATAACGTAATTACCAACACCACGAATTAAATGAAATTTAATCTAAAGTTAATTGTGAGCTTAAATCGTTTTTTCTTCTTCCTAGGCATGACCTCTGACCTTAGTGACGTTCAAGGAAGCAGGCGGAATTTTCTCTAATAGCTAAAGTTAAACTTGTAGTACATTTTATTTGAAATTGCGTCTTAAAGAAACTAGTTCTTAATAACCACGACTTTTTTTACTTTGTTTGATTAAGCTATTATCATATAAATTTCACAGCCTTCACATTTTACGGATTTGGGATCACGTGAAAGGTAAATTAAATTAAGACATGACCAATAACTGGTAATAGCAATATTTAAGAATGCATTCGCACGATTAGGGAATTTTTAAAATTAAAGTTTATAAATTTTAGCATAAGTTTATAAGATATGTTTTATAGGTATGACGACACTTATGCTATGTTCACACTTTTGAAGGGATTTAGTGTCGATACTCAATAGCTTGTAGTGCTAGCATCAGTACAAGCACAAATACAAGCACCAGTACAAATACAAATACAAGCACCAGTACAAGTACAAATACAAGCACCAGTACAAATACAAATACAAGCACCAGTACAAGTACAAATACAAGCACCAGAACAAGTACAAATGCAAGCACCAGTACAAATACAAGCACCAGTACAAGTACAAATACAAGCACTAGTACACGTACAAAAATAAGTACCAGTGTAGAATACCCCTGAAAACTAGAAACTGGCCTACAAAGCCGCTTCAAGTTGGTTCGCGAAGCAACTTCAAGAAACCGCGTTTGTAATTAGCTACTCAAATATCAGTTTTGTTCACACTTAACTTTGTGTAAGTGTGAACATGGCTTTACTATACTTTATAATGCTAGAGACTTACAGCTCGACCTAGTTCAAGAGAGACACGAGAATTGGCTACACCCGATTTTGCAGTCCATCTTCCTATTTAGTCTGTACTAAAAATTTAACAGCGCCTTTACGAGAATCTATGTTTTTCAATCATTATAAACGATGAAAAAATATTGTAATGCAATTTTATAAAATCACCAAACATGTGGTTCACGAAAAGTTGAGAGAATCCCCTCGTTAAAAACTAATATGGCCTACAGATATTTTCAAATATGTCATTACACACAATCACCTAGAACTGTATTTATAAATAAGAAAAACCGTGTCAAAGTAATTAATTAGTTTTAAAGACCAGAGAACGAGACAGATCGTCCTACGCTCTTTTAAGATGCTACCTTTAAAATAATTTTATTGAAAAGATAACTCTACTTTATGTGGCGTCGCGATTGGATTGGCCCCAAATAGGTGACATCCCTTGTCATAACCAAAGTAAAGACACCTAAAATGGAATGATTTCTTTGAAACGAGTGACATTTTCGTAAGAAAGAGTATTTATTTCTTGGCACAAAGATTTGCCAAGAGATCGAGCAGCACGCGGGTCACGCGAACCTCAGCCCACGCGATTGAAAACTCACCGAAAAATTGAAAGCCCACCGTTGTAATTCTTCCGAATAAACAAACGAAAAATAAAAAAAAGAAGACGTAAGTCTTAATTTCCACTCCCAATCCATACATATTTTATTTAAAAAGTTTACTTTTCAAAATCGTAACTAGTTCCACTCGAAACGTTTCACCCCAACGACTTGACCCGCAGTTTGAATGTTGACAGGGGTGAAACAGGATTTGAAAGAGAGAGAATTATTTTCAAAATTCACTGACTTTTCCAGGTTACCGTGACCGCTCCTTGACAGTCTCGTGTCATTTTCTCTAACTAATTATGTCATTTTTATTGGTATAAAAGTCAGAATGTAGTGGCTACAAATGATCAGTACTACCAAAAGGGGATAATAAAGAAGGATGACACTCTGTATCCACTAAATACTTTGGCTATGTAATGTGATTCTCCTCACACTTTTTGTTTGCTCTCCCGCTCATCAAACTTCAGATGGGCATCGCACCGTGCTACAGTGAATTCTACAACTGTTTGGTACTAAATCCTCAGCAATCAACCCACAAATCTTGATTGTCTTGACGTGGGACAAAAATCCATGCACAAGCGCCTTGGCAACTTAAGTGCTAGTAGAGTAATGATGAAGGAACATTTTATCGCGTATGTTATTCTGTTTAGTAACCTTGCCATAATAAATGTTCTGATGTTGGGAAGAATCATGTTACAATTACCCCGCTTTGTGGTATGTACACTTCTCTCGAAGAGAAGTATTAAATACTTCTGGTACTACGAACTTGAACCAATGTGAAATTCCCTAATTATCATTGACTTTTACAACAATTTTCATTTTCTGTAAATTTCCCTAACAGTTCATATTTATTTTCAAACTGAATGGAATTTCCAGGTACTTCATGACGTAACCCATATTTTCCAAGAAGTATCGTAAAAAGTGTCTTCCGTTTAACCAAACCCTAATTAAATCTATGAAGCGTATGTTGCGGACGTGATGATTAGATTTATATACGATGAATTGATAAAACACGTTTCTTAATCCGGTTAGAAACAGTTCTGACTTGGTCAAAGAAATAATTCACAGTTAGGCTTAAGGAGTGTTTTCTTTTTTTTCTTAATATGAATTGCATGGTCCCATATTTCTTATCGTAAGCACCTTGTAAATGGTCCGACACTTAATGGAAGAAATACCACCATACCTGGGATAAGGGTCGAAGGAGAAATCCATGCTTTTTTAATGGAACCGGTTTTAGCTGGCGCGTGGTTTCGGGCTTCATTCCAATCTCGTGGTTAAACGCGAAATTTCTCTTTTCTCTTGACGCTTTTCGGTGTTAAAAATTAATCTCTCCGCTCACGTAGGTCCTTGTAATGAGCATTTTATATCTCGCTAAGGGCCGTTACGAATACATTAAAGATGATAGACTAGCTACTATCCATCGCTTAATTCGATTCATAAATAGCCACCGCAAGAAGTTAGTATAGCCCTATATATATCGTTCTTTGAAAAAAAAGTGTGAATTATCGCGATAATTATCGCTTATACCTTAATTAAATCAATCAATAATTAAACTGGTATCGACTTAAGTACTAACGAAGATAAAATACGCTTACAAATTTATGCAAGTATAAAGATATAAATAAATAAATATATATTAATAATATAAAATTATAATAAATTGTTTCTGCTTAGATGTCAGGAAACAGGGAGATGTAACGAGGCAAGAATATAACCGGTTCATAAAAATAGATATTATCAGAAGTATATAATACGCCTCTTCGAGAGAAGTGTACGTATCACAAAGCGCACGGGGTAATTGTAACATGATTCTTCCCAACATCATTTTATATTTGAAGTACTCAAGGTTACTAAACCGAATCACATACGCGATAAATAGTTCCCTCATCATTACTCTATTTGCGCTGCTTAACTATTTGCCAAGGCGCATGCATGCGCTTGTGGATTTTTGTTCCACGTCAAGACAATCAAGGTTTGTGAGTTGATTGCTGAGGATTTAGTACACACCAAACAGTTACAGAATTCACTCTAGCACGGTGCGATGCCCATCTGTAGTTTGATGAGCGGGAGAGCAAACAAAACTTTAGGGTGAGCCTGGAAAGAAATATGTTAAATAACTATAAAGTATTAGGAGGATACAGAGTGGCATCCTTCTTCTATTATCACCTTCTGATATTAGGCGAAAACCTCTTCTTTTTTAACTAAGCTGTCTTTCTATAGCTGCAGGAGTTGTTTTACTATATTCCCGCCAAATCTTACCGGTCTATTTGCCAAAACATTGCGTCCATACTTGGAGAAAGTAACTTAGAAATTATCTATCTTGATTTTAAAAATATAGAAAGTTTCAGGCAAGGGGAAGTGATACATTCTATAAATTGTGACGTGACACCTGCTTGTAGTGTTAAGTTTTTTGGCTTAACTGTCACTTTTTAGCGAGCAACCTTGGCCTTGATTTAAATATAAATACGAAAATAACTATCATTAGAACCTGCCAAGTACACTCGTGGGGCAAAAAGAATCGAACAAAAATCAAAGTTGAAATCAAGAATGAAAAATAAACTGTAATTGAGCGTGCAAAATAACCCAAGAAGTATTTTGCTACATTGCATGGTTATTTGTTGATTTCTATCTCGACCAACAACTTTTTTTTCTTCAAAGAGTCCAGTACGTTGAATTAAGTAGATTTAATTGTATTCTGATTGCATATGTATATGTTTATTTCGTGATTTCGTATATTTGGTAGGCCTTTAGTTCCTGGTAGAGAGATATCAAGTCATATCCTTTTCAAACGGAATACTATGGTTTACGTTTATGGAACGCCAATCGTGTCACATGCAACACAAATCAACGCGTTAAAATTTAAAATCAACGCGACAAAAATTTTTTGTCGCGTTAAAATTTTTAACCAACCAAATCCACGGATATTTTTGATAAAAATATTTTAACGAATCATATTACGGAAATCAGGAGGGAGTGGCAAAGGCGTGACTTTAAATTTTAACGCGACAAAATAATTTTAACGCGTTGAAAATATTTTAACGCGATGAAATCGTCTCGTCGCGTTGATTTTCATTTTAACGCGACAAAATCGTGTCGTTCATTTTCGATGGTTTTCTATTGGCTCAACCTTTGTCCAATAACCAGAAACATTTGCCCAAAGGGAGTTGTTTAATGATCTTCACTAACGTAATTGGTCCATTACCAGTTTCACGACATCAAATCTAGTATATCATTGGTCTAAATTATCGTCGCGTCAAAATATTTTCAACGCGTCAAAATCATCTTGCATGTGACACGATTGGCGAGTTTGTCGCGTTAAAAATGAAATTCAACGCGACAAAAATCCGAAATCATCGCGTCAAAATATTTTTAACGCGTCAAAATCATGTAGCATGTGACACGATTGGCGAGTTTGTCGCGTTAAAAATGAAATTCAACGCGACAAAAAACCCGAAATCAACGCGACAAAAATCCGAAATCATCGCGTCAAAATATTTTCAACGCGTCAAAATCATGTAGCATGTGACACGATTGGCGAGTTTGTCGCGTTAAAAATGAAATTCAACGCGACAAAAATCCGAAATCATCGCGTCAAAATATTTTCAACGCGTCAAAATCATCTTGCATGTGACACGATTGGCGAGTTTGTCGCGTTAAAAATGAAATTCAACGCGACAAAAATCCGAAATCATCGCGTCAAAATATTTTCAACGCGTCAAAATCATCTTGCATGTGACACGATTGGCGAGTTTGTCGCGTTAAAAATGAAATTCAACGCGACAAAAACCCGAAATCAACGCGTCAAAATATTTTCAACGCGTCAAAATCATCTTGCATGTGACACGATTGGCGAGTTTGTCGCGTTAAAAATGAAATTCAACGCGACAAAAATCCGAAATCATCGCGTCAAAATATATTCAACGCGTCAAAATCATCTTGCATGTGACACGATTGGCGAGTTTGTCGCGTTAAAAATGAAATTCAACGCGACAAAAATCCGAAATCATCGCGTCAAAATATTTTCAACGCGTCAAAATCATCTTGCATGTGACACGATTGGCGAGTTTGTCGCGTTAAAAATGAAATTCAACGCGACAAAAATCCGAAATCATCGCGTCAAAATATTTTCAACGCGTCAAAATCATCTTGCATGTGACACGATTGGCGAGTTTGTCGCGTTAAAAATGAAATTCAACGCGACAAAAAACCCGAAATCAACGCGTCAAAATATTTTCAACGCGTCAAAATCATGTAGCATGTGACACGATTGGCGAGTTTGTCGCGTTAAAAATGAAATTCAACGCGACAAAAATCCGAAATCATCGCGTCAAAATATATTCAACGCGTCAAAATCATCTTGCATGTGACACGATTGGCGAGTTTGTCGCGTTAAAAATGAAATTCAACGCGACAAAAATCCGAAATCATCGCGTCAAAATATTTTCAACGCGTCAAAATCATCTTGCATGTGACACGATTGGCGAGTTTGTCGCGTTAAAAATGAAAATCAACGCGACAAAAATCCGAAATCATCGCGTCAAAATATTTTCAACGCGTCAAAATCATCTTGCATGTGACACGATTGGCGAGTTTGTCGCGTTAAAAATGAAATTCAACGCGACAAAAATCCGAAATCATCGCGTCAAAATATTTTCAACGCGTCAAAATCATCTTGCATGTGACACGATTGGCGAGTTTGTCGCGTTAAAAATGAAATTCAACGCGACAAAAATCCGAAATCATCGCGTCAAAATATTTTCAACGCGTCAAAATCATCTTGCATGTGACACGATTGGCGAGTTTGTCGCGTTAAAAATGAAATTCAACGCGACAAAAATCCCGAAATCAACGCGTCAAAATATTTTCAACGCGTCAAAATCATCTTGCATGTGACACGATTGGCGAGTTTGTCGCGTTAAAAATGAAATTCAACGCGACAAAAATCCGAAATCATCGCGTCAAAATATTTTCAACGCGTCAAAATCATCTTGCATGTGACACGATTGGCGAGTTTGTCGCGTTAAAAATGAAATTCAACGCGACAAAAAACCCGAAATCAACGCGTCAAAATATTTTCAACGCGTCAAAATCATCTTGCATGTGACACGATTGGCGAGTTTGTCGCGTTAAAAATGAAATTCAACGCGACAAAAATCCGAAATCATCGCGTCAAAATATTTTCAACGCGTCAAAATCATCTTGCATGTGACACGATTGGCGAGTTTGTCGCGTTAAAAATGAAATTCAACGCGACAAAAAACCCGAAATCAACGCGTCAAAATATTTTCAACGCGTCAAAATCATGTAGCATGTGACACGATTGGCGAGTTTGTCGCGTTAAAAATGAAATTCAACGCGACAAAAATCCGAAATCATCGCGTCAAAATATTTTCAACGCGTCAAAATCATCTTGCATGTGACACGATTGGCGAGTTTGTCGCGTTAAAAATGAAATTCAACGCGACAAAAATCCGAAATCATCGCGTCAAAATATTTTCAACGCGTCAAAATCATCTTGCATGTGACACGATTGGCGAGTTTGTCGCGTTAAAAATGAAATTCAACGCGACAAAAATCCGAAATCATCGCGTCAAAATATTTTCAACGCGTCAAAATCATCTTGCATGTGACACGATTGGCGAGTTTGTCGCGTTAAAAATGAAATTCAACGCGACAAAAATCCGAAATCATCGCGTCAAAATATTTTCAACGCGTCAAAATCATCTTGCATGTGACACGATTGGCGAGTTTGTCGCGTTAAAAATGAAATTCAACGCGACAAAAATCCGAAATCATCGCGTCAAAATATTTTCAACGCGTCAAAATCATCTTGCATGTGACACGATTGGCGAGTTTGTCGCGTTAAAAATGAAATTCAACGCGACAAAAATCCGAAATCATCGCGTCAAAATATTTTCAACGCGTCAAAATCATCTTGCATGTGACACGATTGGCGAGTTTGTCGCGTTAAAAATGAAATTCAACGCGACAAAAAACCCGAAATCAACGCGTCAAAATATTTTCAACGCGTCAAAATCATCTTGCATGTGACACGATTGGCGAGTTTGTCGCGTTAAAAATGAAATTCAACGCGACAAAAAACCCGAAATCAACGCGACAAAAATCCGAAATCATCGCGTCAAAATATTTTCAACGCGTCAAAATCATCTTGCATGTGACACGATTGGCGAGTTTGTCGCGTTAAAAATGAAAATCAACGCGACAAAATCATGTAGCATGTGAGACGATTGGCGAGTTAACGCGTTGAAATTCATGTCGTTCGGAGCTGAACACCGGTAATTCACCGATCCCTATTTTATAAGCAACCACGGGCTACGGTTCTTAATTCAGAGCGTTTCCGAACACACTTCTTTTTAAATCCAAGAAAAAAAAATCCCAGCAACCAACCGAAGATTGCACAGTGCATAATCATAGGTTCAGTTGTAACTTTATGGTTTTCTATTACTGAAGAAGAGCCCTTTAAAGTATGTAGGCATTGAAAACTACGCCTGGTGTTGCTTTTAGCCAACCAGGCATCGCAAATCGTTTGGAATAGCGATATTAACATGGCGGATTTCAGGAGGCGTATTGCCAAATAAATTCTATTATGAGACCTCAGAAAAGTTAATTACTTTATTTAATCACTGAAAATGAGGTAAATTTGGTTGTAAGAATCGCCGAATTAAAAATTATTATTTTAACAATTATAATTGAACGTTAACATTCGTGTGAGTTGAGCTCTATAATCTAAGCCTTGGCGTCAACTGCACTATAGAAGCCCGTTCAATCGGCCAATAAATGAGACCTTTGGATTATCGGCGGGAAGTTCGAATGATGGCAAAAGTAACATTTAAGTTCTATGGGAGGAGGTAGCTTTTTGGCCATATCCTCTGTCCTATTGATCCAATTGACCTGAAATTTTAATAAGACGTGTGGTTCGATGTGTTTTATTAATTTAAAAAGGATTCAAGATTTCAGAGTAGTAGGCAGATTTTTTTTTTAATAAATTATTAAACATATTGCTTAAGCATGACACTAAAAATCTTATAATTAAACAAAATTATAGTCCCTAAAGCCTAAAACACGCCTATTTTGGAAAGGTTCAGAAGAGCCCTTGTGTTTCAACGCGACAAAAAACAGAAATCAACGCGACAAAAAACCGATATCATCGCGTCAAAATATTTTTAACGCGTCAAAATCATGTAGCATGTGACACGATTGGCGAGTTTGTCGCGTTAAAAATGAAATTCAACGCGACAAAAAACCCGAAATCAACGCGACAAAAACCCGAAATCAACGCGTCAAAATATTTTCAACGCGTCAAAATCATCTTGCATGTGACACGATTGGCGAGTTTGTCGCGTTAAAAATGAAATTCAACGCGACAAAAATCCGAAATCATCGCGTCAAAATATTTTCAACGCGTCAAAATCATCTTGCATGTGACACGATTGGCGAGTTTGTCGCGTTAAAAATGAAATTCAACGCGACAAAAATCCGAAATCATCGCGTCAAAATATTTTCAACGCGTCAAAATCATCTTGCATGTGACACGATTGGCGAGTTTGTCGCGTTAAAAATGAAATTCAACGCGACAAAATCCGAAATCATCGCGTCAAAATATTTTCAACGCGTCAAAATCATCTTGCATGTGACACGATTGGCGAGTTTGTCGCGTTAAAAATGAAATTCAACGCGACAAAAATCCGAAATCATCGCGTCAAAATATTTTCAACGCGTCAAAATCATCTTGCATGTGACACGATTGGCGAGTTTGTCGCGTTAAAAATGAAATTCAACGCGACAAAAATCCGAAATCATCGCGTCAAAATATTTTCAACGCGTCAAAATCATCTTGCATGTGACACGATTGGCGAGTTTGTCGCGTTAAAAATGAAAATCAACGCGACAAAATCATGTAGCATGTGAGACGATTGGCGAGTTAACGCGTTGAAATTCATGTCGTTCGGAGCTGAACACCGGTAATTCACCGATCCCTATTTTATAAGCAACCACGGGCTACGGTTCTTAATTCAGAGCGTTTCCGAACACACTTCTTTTTAAATCCAAGAAAAAAAAATCCCAGCAACCAACCGAAGATTGCACAGTGCATAATCATAGGTTCAGTTGTAACTTTATGGTTTTCTATTACTGAAGAAGAGCCCTTTAAAGTATGTAGGCATTGAAAACTACGCCTGGTGTTGCTTTTAGCCAACCAGGCATCGCAAATCGTTTGGAATAGCGATATTAACATGGCGGATTTCAGGAGGCGTATTGCCAAATAAATTCTATTATGAGACCTCAGAAAAGTTAATTACTTTATTTAATCACTGAAAATGAGGTAAATTTGGTTGTAAGAATCGCCGAATTAAAAATTATTATTTTAACAATTATAATTGAACGTTAACATTCGTGTGAGTTGAGCTCTATAATCTAAGCCTTGGCGTCAACTGCACTATAGAAGCCCGTTCAATCGGCCAATAAATGAGACCTTTGGATTATCGGCGGGAAGTTCGAATGATGGCAAAAGTAACATTTAAGTTCTATGGGAGGAGGTAGCTTTTTGGCCATATCCTCTGTCCTATTGATCCAATTGACCTGAAATTTTAATAAGACGTGTGGCTCGATGTGTTTTATTAATTTAAAAAGGATTCAAGATTTCAGAGTAGTGGGCAGATTTTATTTTTTTTTGATATAAAAACTATTTTCCAAAAGTCAAAATGATGACTGAATATTTCTTCGGATCTACTGGTCCAAATGTCCTGAAATTTGAATGAGAGGTGTGTTTCAATCTATTTTATTATAATGAAAAGGATCTAAGCTTATAGAGGGAATAGTTTTTAAATAAAAATTAATTTCCTATGTCAAAATCGTAAATTCAATACTTACAACCGGTTTCTAAGATAAAAAATACCCAATCTCATCCTACTTTTCCAAAACATTTCTACTTTTAGAGAATATTAGATTTAAGAAACCTAGACCTTTGGAACCAATTTTCTAAGATTTCAATCGAGACAAGGCCTTACATCTTGGCACCAATTAAGACATGGAGCCCATGAAATCCTGTTGCCCCAAAGAATGTGGCGCCATAGATTGAATCGGCAATGGCGAAAGGGACTTCAATGTATTTTCAAGCTTACAATAATGATTGTATAATAGTGACTAAAAGTGATTTTTAGCCTGGTTTGGGTTATTATTCAAGATGCTATGATGTGATGATGTAATTGAAATTCCTGATAAAAATTAATGCATTAAAATTTAAAATATAAAGTCTACCACACAAGAAGCTTTAGAATGTCAGAGGACAGCTGTGAGGGACCTTTTTTCTTCTTGGCCCTCCTTGACAACTGAGTATAATTTAAAACTATATATCCTTGTTTTTTACCAACATCAACAGGTATTATGAAATTTTCCCCAACGTTTTTCAGTTAGCTTCTAATCATGTTTATTCTAAAATATGTAATCTTTTCAATAAATACAATTTAGAACTAAAATTGATTTTTACTTGGTAGAAACACAAGGGCTCTTCTGAACCTTTCCAAAATAGGCGTGTTTTAGGCTTTAGGTACTATAATTTTGTTTAATTATAAGATTTTTAGTGTCATGCTTAAGCAATATGTTTAATAATTTATTAAAAAAATAAAATCTGCCCACTACTCTGAAATCTTGAATCCTTTTTAAATTAATAAAACACATCGAGCCACACGTCTTATTAAAATTTCAGGTCAATTGGATCAATAGGACAGAGGATATGGCCAAAAAGCTACCTCCTCCCATAGAACTTAAATGTTACTTTTGCCATCATTCGAACTTCCCGCCGATAATCCAAAGGTCTCATTTATTGGCCGATTGAACGGGCTTCTATAGTGCAGTTGACGCCAAGGCTTAGATTATAGAGCTCAACTCACACGAATGTTAACGTTCAATTATAATTGTTAAAATAATAATTTTTAATTCGGCGATTCTTACAACCAAATTTACCTCATTTTCAGTGATTAAATAAAGTAATTAACTTTTCTGAGGTCTCATAATAGAATTTATTTGGCAATACGCCTCCTGAAATCCGCCATGTTAATATCGCTATTCCAAACGATTTGCGATGCCTGGTTGGCTAAAAGCAACACCAGGCGTAGTTTTCAATGCCTACATACTTTAAAGGGCTCTTCTTCAGTAATAGAAAACCATAAAGTTACAACTGAACCTATGATTATGCACTGTGCAATCTTCGGTTGGTTGCTGGGATTTTTTTTTCTTGGATTTAAAAAGAAGTGTGTTCGGAAACGCTCTGAATTAAGAACCGTAGCCCGTGGTTGCTTATAAAATAGGGATCGGTGAATTACCGGTGTTCAGCTCCGAACGACATGAATTTCAACGCGTTAACTCGCCAATCGTCTCACATGCTACATGATTTTGTCGCGTTGATTTTCATTTTTAACGCGACAAACTCGCCAATCGTGTCACATGCAAGATGATTTTGACGCGTTGAAAATATTTTGACGCGATGATTTCGGATTTTTGTCGCGTTGATTTCGGGTTTTTTGTCGCGTTGAATTTCATTTTTAACGCGACAAACTCGCCAATCGTGTCACATGCTACATGATTTTGAAGCGTTGAAAATATTTTGACGCGATGATTTCGGATTTTTGTCGCGTTGAATTTCATTTTTAACGCGACAAACTCGCCAATCGTGTCACATGCAAGATGATTTTGACGCGATGATTTCGGATTTTTGTCGCGTTGATTTCGGGTTTTTTGTCGCGTTGAATTTCATTTTTAACGCGACAAACTCGCCAATCGTGTCACATGCAAGATGATTTTGACGCGTTGAAAATATTTTGACGCGATGATTTCGGATTTTTGTCGCGTTGATTTTGGGTTTTTTGTCGCGTTGAATTTCATTTTTAACGCGACAAACTCGCCAATCGTGTCACATGCAAGATGATTTTGACGCGTTGAAAATATTTTGACGCGATGATTTCGGATTTTTGTCGCGTTGAATTTCATTTTTAACGCGACAAACTCGCCAATCGTGTCACATGCAAGATGATTTTGACGCGTTGAAAATATTTTGACGCGATGATTTCGGATTTTTGTCGCGTTGAATTTCATTTTTAACGCGACAAACTCGCCAATCGTGTCACATGCAAGATGATTTTGACGCGTTGAATATATTTTGACGCGATGATTTCGGATTTTTGTCGCGTTGAATTTCATTTTTAACGCGACAAACTCGCCAATCGTGTCACATGCAAGATGATTTTGACGCGTTGAAAATATTTTGACGCGTTGATTTCGGGTTTTTTGTCGCGTTGAATTTCATTTTTAACGCGACAAACTCGCCAATCGTGTCACATGCAAGATGATTTTGACGCGTTGAAAATATTTTGACGCGATGATTTCGGATTTTTGTCGCGTTGAATTTCATTTTTAACGCGACAAACTCGCCAATCGTGTCACATGCAAGATGATTTTGACGCGTTGAATATATTTTGACGCGATGATTTCGGATTTTTGTCGCGTTGAATTTCATTTTTAACGCGACAAACTCGCCAATCGTGTCACATGCTACATGATTTTGACGCGTTGAAAATATTTTGACGCGATGATTTCGGATTTTTGTCGCGTTGATTTCGGGTTTTTTGTCGCGTTGAATTTCATTTTTAACGCGACAAACTCGCCAATCGTGTCACATGCTACATGATTTTGACGCGTTAAAAATATTTTGACGCGATGATTTCGGATTTTTGTCGCGTTGAATTTCATTTTTAACGCGACAAACTCGCCAATCGTGTCACATGCAAGATGATTTTGACGCGTTGAAAATATTTTGACGCGACGATAATTTAGACCAATGATATACTAGATTTGATGTCGTGAAACTGGTAATGGACCAATTACGTTAGTGAAGATCATTAAACAACTCCCTTTGGGCAAATGTTTCTGGTTATTGGACAAAGGTTGAGCCAATAGAAAACCATCGAAAATGAACGACACGATTTTGTCGCGTTAAAATGAAAATCAACGCGACGAGACGATTTCATCGCGTTAAAATATTTTCAACGCGTTAAAATTATTTTGTCGCGTTAAAATTTAAAGTCACGCCTTTGCCACTCCCTCCTGATTTCCGTAATATGATTCGTTAAAATATTTTTATCAAAAATATCCGTGGATTTGGTTGGTTAAAAATTTTAACGCGACAAAAAATTTTTGTCGCGTTGATTTTAAATTTTAACGCGTTGATTTGTGTTGCATGTGACACGATTGGCGTTCCATATACGTTTAGGGTTACATGTCAAGGACGTAGACCTTGAATTGATTTGATATTTTTCAGGTAATAGGGTGTTAGTATTAACAAGGAAACAAAGGATTTGGAAATAATTAAATCTTACCAGGGGTAGATTTAATTTTAGAAGCAGGAATGGAGAACGGTTAGTATTTACTTCAGTCCGCCTCATAGCCCAGTATAGTGTCCCTCCCTCCAACACGTAACGAAAAGTTTAAATTACCTTATTGGCTCACTTAAACTACGTTTTGATGACGTTGCTGACTGGGACGGTGAAAACTACGTAATTCCTTTTTACCTCTGTCGCTATGACCCGCCTCTTCTTTCATACCCCTCCGTCCCGTGGAAGGGGGTCCGGGACTTTGACGCGCAACCAGATTGCTCTGTTCACCATTCCTACTTCTAAAATTAAATCTATCCCTGATCTTACACACTCTATAAGGGATATTAATTTACCTTCAAGGATAATTATCTATTAATTAAACCACTCTTGAAAATAGGAGCAATGGGGTGGAGTAGTAATTGAGATGTACAATTACTTTACTGGTCCTCTTTTACAGTTAGAGTCCATTGTAATATCCACTTGGGAGTAATTGTTTTCGTGTATTTAAACCGGAAACAGTACTTTCCGGAAAATTTCGAGGTCTTAATTAGTAGATTTGTTTTTAAGAAAGCGAGGTTATCGTATATTATCCGAGTCAAACAAGAAAAGGGGGAAAATTTTTAGATTTAAAACGCTGTATCAGTGACGCGTCATCGCGTTTTCCCGCCAACGCACTATCACGAAATTTTGCCACCTTCTGACACGGAAACGGAACGGAGGTTAACCGAATTTCTCTCTCTCTCTCTCTCTCTCCCTCTCTCTCTCTCTCTCTCTCTCTCTCTCTCTCTCTCTCTCTCTCTCTCTCTCTCTCTCTCTCTCTCTCTCCTTTCTCTTTCAGTTGATTAATTTTAAAGAAGAAATTACACCGAAGACAAGATTGTATGTAACTTTGTACTATAGAAGTTATAAACCTAACTAAACCATGATGCAAAGACACGATTCGAGATACACGCTTTCTTCATACACATACGTCTTAAATGCAAATATTTGAATAATGCAAGAAGAGAAAAGGATTTTTTTAAAAACCCCAACATGATGGTGGTGGTAAAACAATCACGGTGCATGTTGCATGATGGTTAAGTTATGTTGATAAAAACCCTAGAAATTTTTGAAAAACTTGGGTCTTTTTCTTTTAAAATCATAAATATTCAATAGTACCCTTAAAAAATATTAACTATTATAATATTTAACATTTAATATCCCAATCCGTCATTATAATATTTCAAGAAGTGATATCTATAGTTTATTGGGCAGAAGGAATAAGATGCCTAAGTATTCGCGCACCATAGTCCCAGTCCCCCTTTCAAAATACAAGGGGGGACGTAAAAGGAGGCCGGGCTATTTTGCCTCTCCCCAGTCGGAAAATATGACTGTAATTTTCGTCATTCGCGTCGCGCTGACGTGAGTTTTCAACAACCAATGAGATGCTGGTTGTAATTTAGAGGCGGGGATTAACTCCTGAGCTACGTTTGGACTGGAGATAATAAACTAGATATCGCTTCTTGAATACATCCAAGGATAACTATACCCTTTAACTTTAATATAAAACTGAAATTAAGAACCCGTAAAACTTATTCAGCTTCAGATGGGGTTTAAAACTACGGTATACGGCCTATTTCTTTCCATAACTCGATCTTTAATCTTTAAATTTACGGAGTGTTTCAAAATATAATTCCGAGCTTAAATGAAAATTCGGAATCGAGTTTAGACAAAAAGATTCCCTGTTCTTTTTAATCTCGATATCAAAAAGATAGGGTGGCCCAGTGACTATCTTGACCTTTACATCCAGATACTCATCATTTCACTTTCTACGCTATATAACCCCTTCATACGGAGCACCCTATTTACTTTGTTACTAGCTTTATAGCCTATATAATTTTCAATTTAATTCCTGCACCGTGTTTTGTAAGAAATTCGAGCCTCCTTCTCCTTATCCAATGATGGATTAGCCGCACGAAAAATAAAGACGTGCCAAGCGCTTCGGGCCAATATTTTGTTAGTATTAATATAGCGAGAAATTTTAGTACTGTCATCTGAACCAGCCATGCACTTTCGTTTACAGGGTGTTTTTAATATGTTTTATATAAATTAAAGGGTGTTTTCTTGGGTGGAAAATGTCAAAGAACATTTTAGTTATGGAAATATGTTTTCCCAAACCTTGATTGGACAAGAAAACAAGGAAATAGTGATACATGTCGAGTAAGACATATCAGATAGTCTTCAATCTAAGAACGATTTGAATCTTAATCTAGCAGAAGTGTACTTACTATTAAATGAGTAGAAGTGTGCGTACGCTGGTGAAGTAAAGCTAATTACTGCGCATGTGTAACTATTTCCTTATTTTAGAGGTCAATCAATGTTTGAGAGGTCATATCTACATAACTAAACGTTACAGATCCCAATGCATGTTCTTTGACGCACTATCCACTCAGTTTGACCTCCCCCCCCCCAAACCACCTTAAGACGTATGAGAAATAGCCTGTACAAGCAAGAAGTGATATCTAGTTTATTAGGGAGAAGGTTTGGATGTCTAAGTATTCGCGCGTCATAGTCCCAGTCCCCCTTTCAAAATAAAAGGGGGACGTAAAAGGAGGCCGGGCTATTTCGCGGCCTCTCCTCAGTCGGAAAATACGTAATTTTCGTTATTTGCGTCGCGCTGACGTGAGTTTTCAAGAACCAATGAGATACTGGTTGTAATTTAGAGGCGGGGATTAGCTCCGGACCTACCATACGTTTGGACTGGAGATAAAGCTGTAAATGTGGCGAATTTATACGTTCTCCCTAATAAACTCGACATCACTTCTTGCCTGTACTTTGTGGCCAATTACGTACATGTACGCACGCCGGTGTACCCTAGCTCGTGATAATGGAATTAAACTGGTTAATACTTTAATGCAACTAAAAATTTAAGGTTTTAGTCGCTCTTTTAGGATGAAATGATTCATAAAGGTTTTGGGTATCCAATTTCCGACGAAGGGGATGTGTATTTTTTTTTATAACTAGCTGGTCACGAAACATAGGTATATTCGAATACGTAACGAAGGTATTTTACTACAATTTACGGGAATTCCAAGTAATCCGGTATGGGCTGACATTCGTGTATAATTAATTAATTTTAATCTTTACTATATGGTTGAAGCGATCTTTCTCACTCATTCTAAAATCTTTTCCAGAACGGGTATTTCCTTGACACGAGAGGCCAATTTATAGCTGCCAAAAATGTTTTTTAAATTTTTACAAAAGCATTTACGTAAAAAAGTTACGGAGAATCACGAATGATATCGGCTCGTTTTTGATGTTTTCTTCGAATGTTGACGTCATTCTAAGCTGTTTTTCTTTTCTTGTTATTTTAAATAATAAAGGTTTTCCGGTGATGCCAATGCATTTCCGGGTTTTCATTAATAGTACTGTTTAGAATATCCAATTTTGTTTTTTTAAGGCACGTTTTTAGTTCATATAGAATCTTCATTAAAAGGGACTGAAACGCGGAACGTTTTCTTATAGCGTGATATTGCCAGCACCATAAGTTCATAAGATATGTTCTTACCATAAGTTTTTCACTGGTTACAAACTGGAGTTTGTCATGAAGTGATTGAGGTAGGTCATAGATTCGAGGTAAAGCGACGCCTGGTGAGGCGCTGTCAAAGGTTTAGTACAGAGAGCTTGTAGGTGAAACGTCGTAGATTCTCGTAAAAGCGACGCCTTTTGAGGTGCTGTCAAAGGCTTAGTACAGACTAAATAGGAGCAGATGGAACTTGGAAGTCCTGCAAAATTAACCATCCGAGTGTAGGACTTCAATTCTCGCTTGTCGTTCTGCTAGAACTAGCTCGAGCTGAAAGTCTCTAGCATTACGAAGTATAGGTAGTGTTATACTTATCCCAGCACCTTTAACAAACATGTTTTTATTCCCCACAACACGATGGCAGCACAGTGTTTATTAACGCCAACCTTTAATGAGTTTGTCACGCGCTATATGATGGTCGCTCGTGCGATAGCTAGCTTTCATATTTTCTTGGCCATGACTCAACTCGAGTCAGCATCTAAGAAGAACATATAGGCCTAGAAAACAATAGCGGGAAACGAGTAATCACTCAGAATTGGACCGCCGCCCTACACCCTTGTGGTCGTTAAGCCTAATTAAATTAAGGGTTTGGAATAAACAATCAATAAGCCAACGATATAAGAGTATGACGAAACCGATCAAAAATGTATCGTTTCCGGGGGATGTTCTTTGAGTAGAAAATGTAACTTCTATCTCCATTTTGCCCTAAGGGACACTGTTTTCGAGTTCAGATTGTCCAGAGTATTTTACGGATGGCCCCTTAAATTATAATTAATTAGGAAACTGAACTAGACAATGATTTCTAATTTAATTAAGAGGTCATCCCCAAAATACTCTGACAATCATAACTGGAAAACAGTTAACACGGACGGAAAAATGGAGATGGAAGTTACATTTTCAACAGTGTCCCGTGTGGAAAAATGGAGATAGAAGTTACATTTTCGACTCCTCAAAATTGCTCAAATATTTTAAGATAATCAAATACAATTCCAAATTCCCCATCCACGCTGACCTACTTAAAAAGAGGGAGTATAATGTAATGGATACGTAATTTCATTAACGTTCCATGGTAGGAGAATAGTTTAAAGATCAATTCGATTATTAGTTTTTGTTTTATTCCAGAGCAGGGCGTGGTTCCGCCTTGATCTGATCGAATTTCGAAGATAAGGAGTATACCTAATTTTTAATTTATCGATATGTTTTATAAATCACGATGGTTTCGTTTAGTTCAGTTTGTCTGTAATGATTGACAGCTGACGAAGTGCATGGTCATGAGTGTACAATGGACTAACAAACTTTGCATAATTTAAAGATTACTGTTTCAGAAATTGACGGCTATTACTCCATCAAAATGGCACCTTTTCTTGTCGTTCAGTAAAAGCAATCACTGTTCGAAAAACACGTTCATTCGTTATTATTTCGAGATGGACAATCTATATAATTGAAAAATTACAACGCATAAAAGAACAAAACCCACACACTCACGAATTTAGTATTAATCAAAAATAAAAGTAAAATCCCATAAAAATGGAGCAGAAACCGGTTCACCCGTTGTTTGCTCGCTAAAACAACAAATCTCCTGATCGCCGAAACCCTATTATTATAAGCTTGAAAAATTAAATGCCTATTTGTTTATTTGTTTGTTTGTTAGCTCGCTTGCTTTAAATTGAAAAATATTTCAGGGTCGAAGCTAAAGTACTTTATGTTTGCTCTCAATGCCTAAAACTGGGAAGTAACGTGATATTTACGTATACAGGGTGTTTCTCATATGTCTGCATGGCATAAATTAAGGGGAATGTTGTTCTTTGGGTACACAATTTTGCGTCGAAAATGTACAACTTCTATCTCCATTTTGATTGTCCTAAGGGACACTGTTTTCTAGTTAAGATTGTCCAGAGTATTTTACGGATGACCCCTTAAATTTAATTAAGAAACTGAAAGACAATAATTTCTAATTAAATTTAAGGGGTCATCCTTAAAACACTTAAATCATAACTCGAAAACAGTGACCCGGACGGCAAAATGGAGATAGAACTTAGAAGTTACATTTTCGACGCAAAATCGTGCACCAAAACCAAGAAGTGATATCTAGTTTATTAGGGAGAAGGTATAAATTCGCCACATTCCCAGCTTTATCTCCAGTCCAAACGTATAGTAGGTCCGGAGTTAATCCCCGCCTCTAAATTACAACCAGCATCTCATTGGTTCTTGAAAACTCACGTCAGTGTGACGCGAATGACCGAAAATTACGTATTTTCCGACTGAGGAGAGGCGAAATAGCCCGGCCTCCTTTTACGTCCCCCCTTGTATTTTGAAAGGGGGACTGGGACTGTGGCGCGCGAATACTTAGGCATCTTATACCTTCTCCCTAATAAACTAGATATCACTTCTTGCTCTTAATTTATGGCAAACTTATCAGAAACGCCCTTTATGTATAAACCTCGAATGAAATTAATTTTATCAAAAAAATAGAAAATAAAAAATAGATTAGCGAATTAAGATATTTAAAAACTAATTAATTTACTAATTTATGTTCGGGTAATAAGAACGAGTCTAGTCGTATTTTCTTGCGAGATAAAAGCAGAATTTATGACCAGATTTAAATATAAAGCATTCGAAAATAAATTCCTTAATTTTTATCATTCTTGTTCATCAGCCAAATTGCTCTGAATTTAATTTTAAAATAATTTAACCCAATTCTTTCTTATAAGTCTCAGTTTATTTACGAAACCTCTAGAATTGTTTATCACAACATGGCGATGTCAATATCATCCTTAGCTGTTCCAGGAAAACTCTCAAATTTATAAAAAGTAATTGAGATACTTAAAAAAAGAAAGTATTAAACAGAATTAAGACCATTTCAAAAAGCGCAATTTGAAAAGAAAAGTTTGGTTGAGAAAAAAAATACATTTTTCTAAAACGTAATCCTCCCTCTTCATTTATTATTTGGTCTTGTGCTCTTGGAGGATTCGAACCAAGGTCGACCGGAATGAAAACAGTTGGGGTATAAAGTTTTTTGTATATATTCCCTATTGTAACGTCGTTGGTCAATCCAACACGCTGCCCTAATGAAAAGTCATATGGTAACCAACAGACCGAACAATATGCCCGAAAAGAAATTAATTCGGATATTTAGAAAGTTTCCTGGTCTAGAGCGATAATTTAAATTAAGATGAATTTTGAATTTTTATGGTATGAATTAAAGGAAAAGGTTTGGTAACATAAAGAAGGGTCTTAATCTGAATATAAAAGGAAAACATTATCTCTAATTACAAAATAATTAGCATTTAATTAGGCTTCAAACAGGAACTACTGCATCGCCATCCCCCATTGGCGTCTGCCAGCCAGAACCCCTTACTCTCACGGGATTGGTTGAACCAATGCTGTATGGGTTCTAGCTAGCAGACACCTCTAAACATGGCGAGGCAGTAGTCCCGGTTTTTACGACTAATTAAATGTTAATTACTAACTTATTTATTTTTATAAGCTCCCTTCTATTTTTAGAAAACAGGCCTTTCTTTTAAGGCCTAATGTTATGTTGCCTTAACCTTTACTTTAAAATTAATTTCAAAAATCTCTGAATCTAAAATCTTATTGGTTGCCTGTTCAGTTCATTCTCCCTTTAAGAATCTGGTTAAATTTTATTTTTAATGTCATTTTTGGGACCCTCTGTATATAAAAAATGTTTTGCCAACATGGGGGGTGTTTGTTCTTTGGACAGGCGACTTTGGTGGTGGTACGCGTACAATATCAAGGTGTTCGAAACGAATTCACTCTTTATGGATGTAGCGAAGCATTATAATGCTAAAAAGCTGGATCTCCTTGAACCAGCAGAGGCGCTTATTAGCGGGAAACGAAGAAATTGCGTAGAAACACATATAGACGAGTAAGAAAAGAAAACCCCAACAGTCTTTTGTAGAGTCCAATCGCCCATCGTTACGCGCGGCATTTATAATAAATAGAAGAATACGATCATGAATTTGGCAGCCGCTCCATCCTCATTATTCGCGCCATTTTTTCTCAAAACTCCTACATAACACGACTACATTTTCCATTCTACCTCCCCGGCTCTCTCAGCATACTGTACTTTGTACGGCCAGGGATAGATTTAATTTTAGAAGTAGGAATGGAGAACGGTTAGTATTTACAGTCCGACTCATAGCCCAGTAAAGAGCCCCTCCCTCCAATTTAACGAAAAGTTTAAATTATCTTATTGGCTCACTTAAACTACTTTTTGATGACGTTGCTGACGGGAACGGCGTAAATCCTTTTTAACCTCTGTCGCTATGACCCGCCTCTTCTTTCATACCCCTCCGTCCCGTGGAAGGGGGTCCGCGACTTTCACGTGCGCCCAGATTACTCTGTTCTCCATTCCTACTTCTAAAATTAAATTTATCCCTGGTACGGCTATCATATTAAACCTATAAACCATTTCGAATATTAAATACAGAGAAACCAACACACAGGGGCGACGTCGCCAATGAGGGATTCTATCTCGCGCCAAGAAGCAAGTTTACTTACTGTCTATGCAGTTTTGTACTGGACTAAACGGGATTAGTAGAAATATTTTAGTTTAAGCTTAAAGTTTTGATTGATTTGTACAAAAACTTCTTAAAAATAAACAAATGACCTTCGAGAACTGAGTGAGTGGTATTTACAAACAACTGATTTCCAAAAAGGGTTAACATGATCGTTTCCCTGGTTACGAGATACCATGATTTTGGTATTCATTTTAAAAATGGACAGCGTAAGGTCTTTCTTAAATTATGCAAAATAGGGGAAAACGTTATTGAAAAACACAAACTATAAATATTTTCATAACGATGTAGCAATTTTTGAGGCTTTTATTCTTTCTTTCTCTATATAGTTTGTGGCGAATTTCCAAAAACAATGTCCTCTAATTCGATTTTAATTTTGGAGATACGTGGTTTTTGTTGCAATTTTGAAATTGGAAATTGATTAGGTTTCTGAGTTTCTAAAACTTAAACATATTTAGACAATTATGACAGTTATAAGTTACTCTTGAAGAAAGAAAAAAAAATGGAGTGGTCCAAATAATTTTTATTGAAAATCAACGCCTTTGTGGAATGCGATTTTTGAAGTTTTGAATTATTTGCAACGAAAAACCAGGTAAATTATAACAAATTCTTGGTAGAGATACCATATTTTCGCTCTAAATTTTGGAGTATTGGGTGTAAATGATCTCGATCGACAGCTGCTTGAAACTATTCGTAAAGTACCAGTTGGCGAAGTATTTTGAGTTGTTCGTAATTTCTTTTCTCTAAAATGTTTTTTGAGATACAAAATTTACGCCTAAAATTTAGGCTTTGATTCAATAAGCATCTAAGTCGCGTCTTTATTATATCTAAAGATCCGTGGAAATTGATGTAAATTGCTTTTACGAATTCAAGTGGATTATGACAGTTGTCTCTTGAAATAAAATAAATAAATATGGAGTGTTTTCATAGATATTCAATAAAAATTCGTGTTTTCATAGATATTCAATAAAAATTCGTGTTTTCATAGATATTCAATAAAAATTCGTGTTTATAATGTCTAATACTTTAGAAAATTTTAAATTTCCGCACCAAGAACGGAAATTCTATTGAACTTTTGCCAAAATGGTTTAGTCCGTCATAAAGAGATATAACTTAAATCCTAAATGCTTTGATTTTTAAAAAAAATTTAAAATCCAAAGCCAACAATTATAATTTTGTTAAAGTCGTCATACAGAAAAGTTCCGTGTCCCAATTAAAAACAAACACGATAAATTCTGGTAATTTAAAAATTTCTTTAAGGATAATTACCTTGTTGGCGTAACGCGGTAATTAAATAAATAGCTTTTTTGAAATGACTGAATTTTCAACAAAAATAAAATAAAAGAATTAAAAAGAAAATAAATAAACGTCTTGGCTTCGTTTATGATGGATGACCCATTTTTAAATTAGCGTAGCATTTAATCATTAAAATCACAATTAAATTAAATTCAATTCAATTAAAAGACCATACCGCCTGTCACTTTCGAAATCAGTTCTAACGTATTAATATTTAATTTAAAATTCATCTGATTTAAATTTTAATTACATTAGCTTTGATATAATTTTTAAATCAATATTTACACGGGTTTTTTTTGATAAAGCTACCATAAATTAAGGGGGATGTTCTTTGTGTCGAAAATGTTCTGTAACATTTTGTCGTTGGGGTCACTTTTTTCGAGTTATGATTTGAGTGTTTTAGTAATGACCCCTTAATTAAGTTAAATTAAATTAGAAATCACTGTCTTTCAGTTTCTTAATTAAATTCAAGGGGTCATCCGTAAAATACTCAAATAATAACTCAAAAACAGTGAGTCGAAATATCATAGAACATATTTGACTCAAAATCGTGCACCCAAAGAACATCCACCTTAATTTATGCCAGACCTATCAGAAAATTTAAGCTAAAAAATTCCGAAATGCTGAGACAATAAAAAGGAACTTTCAAGGGTCCTAATACCAAAAAGGGGGAAACCCGATATCTCAATCAGAGATAATTACAATCTTCTAAACACATTATTAAATCCCCAATTAAATCGTCATTAAAACAACCTCAGAGTTTTATCTTTGGTCGTACAACCAAGTCTATGAAGCGGTTAATAAGTCCACCTTCATAATGCACCAACCACAAAGAAATTATTTCAATAGTGGTTATAGTAATTCTCTAATTGCGAGGGAGGTCTCGTTCGCTGTTATTATTTTTTCTTTCTTTCTTTCTATTCTTTTAAAAATTGTAGCTCTTGCCGTAATATGTTTTTATAGAGTCGTTCAATTGGTATATCTGTATAGTTGGTCAAGGTAAAGATAATTTTTCGGATGACTCCGTTATCAAAGTAGGCTTAAAGAAAATGCGAATGTGCTCGATTATTTCCTTTCGACAATACCGCATGCAACCACGAATTTAATGAATTGGACAAAGAATATGCGACAATAGTTCAATATCTCACTCGATTTCTGATAATAAATTATTGAAGAAAAGAGTGAGAGTCTAACAACTTTCGAGTCGGGTCAAATGAAATTATGTTTCTCAGATATGAAATTCTGAGGCTTGGTATGTTTCAGGTCAAAGGTTACACTGGGGATGAGATGGCATCCTAAAACCCATTATATTTGTGGTGTGGTAGTTTTGATTTGGATACGGTTAGGGTTAGGCTTAGTTTATGGTTAGGTTTAGGTTAAGGTAAGGCTTAGTTTAGGGTTAGGTTTAGGTTAGGATTAGGTTTAGGCTTGGGTTAGACTTAGTTTAGGTTAGGGGTAGGCTTAGTTTAGGTTAGGGTTAGGACTAGTTTAGGGTTAGGTTTAGGTTAGGTTCAGTGGGTGTCAGTTTGCCAATAGATATGGCATAATTCAATTATCGTATTTTTTAAATAAACAAAACTAATTCGTTCGAAACGGAAGCGTAGTTTTAGAATATTAAGGTAAAATTTGTCCCAAAAATATTTCAAAACTGATAAATAAATGAAATTGAATGCAAAATATATAGAGATTCAGTTTAGAACACGCATTTCGTACCTACTACTCATTATATATTTATGGGAGAATTACAAAAATTCATGCGGAAATTTAAATAAAACGTAACAAATAATTATACTGTATTTTTCATAATATTTAACAGGCATATTTTTATCAAAAATTTTAATGGTACCAAGGTAACGTCGTAAAAATGGTTAAATTCATTCACCGTGTCATCTTTACGACTTTTTTTTCTGGCAAATTTCTTCATTAAATTTTAACTATTTTACGCGTGGGAGACCTGTTATTTTAACAGATTTCTAACAACTTGTTAAGGAAAAACTGAACTATTGCCTAACAATCATTACGCCTATCTTCTGGAGAACACACCTGCACTATCAAATGAAGATGAAGATGAAGAAATACCTTTTCTTCAAAAAAAAAAAATGCATTTACAGCTATGAATTATTTAATCACAAAAAAATAAATAAATAAGTAAGTAAGAAAAATATTTATCTGAAAAATAAGTGAAGGGAGACATAGCGGCTCAAACGCTTCACGCTCGTGGTTAATTGTCCGTTTTAAAACGGTTCGCCCTTCTTATTCAATGTCGTTGCGGTTATTTAGAAGAGAAAGTGTCGAAACGTTATATTAGGACTGCTATTTTCAAAAAGATTACCCATAATTCCATATCCCTAATAAACAATTCCTCCAAAAAGAATACTTATTTAGAAATAAACCCGAAGTTTTCAGTCCTGAAAAAGGTACAGTGTATTTAACGAAAAATTTCGAAATACCATTTTGATGTAACTAAAGGGGGAAGACACGGGGGAGGGGTAAAACTTTGCCTTCCATCTTTGGCGCCTGCGCTGAGAGTATTTTTGTATCATCAAAGACGAATAGTAATGTATCAACCCCCTTGTATGTCCCATGCTATAGAGAGCTTTCATTTGGAGGAGGAGCTGAGTCTCGTGACATAATTTACGCTGCCATATTGGTGGGTTTAAAGCAGGAATGAAGCTGAGACCACCAATATGGCTACCAGAACAGCGGTAAGACTTGGGAGGATGTGACGTACAACAATCCCATCTGAAAGCTCTCTATACGGAGGGTTACCTATAACTTTTTAACATCGAATTGAATAATAACTTCGCTACTTAATTTAGTTCTAGGGTAGATACCAAAACAGCCATGAATGAGGGGAGAGGGGGGGGACGGAAATCAAGATGCGTATATTAAAAGAACCCACGTTCCGTTTGCTATTCGGGTCACCCTCCATTTTTTTTCATTTGAAAGGGAAACGGTTTTCTATATACTTTCAGTTTCGAGTTTAAAGTATAATTTAAGGTGAGTATATTAACAGTAATCATCTCGTAGGCGGCTCCGGTTTTTCTTCACTTTGAAGTTAAGTTGGTGGATGGAATGAGAGAATTACGTTTAAGTTATTCTTCACGGTCCAGTGGTCAGTGACAATGGGCAATCTTAAAGTTTAGGCTCGCGCGCCCAAATAAATGACCGCCCCCGCTTTGATTTAGCTTCTTCCTATTCTTATTTGTCGCTTGGGAACCATTTTCTCTCTTTACGCAATGCCGATTTTAGGCCTAGTCTATTTCTTATAATCTTAGGTTTAGCGGGCACGCGATTTCTACACGTAGAACTGTTTAAGATAATGTATTTTTTTTTTGCGAAAGCCCTTGGAATAACCACGTTTTCCGCTTCTAATCTTGGTCATTCTATCTATTCTATGGACTTTATAGGTGCCCTACGTTTATAAGCTAATGTTTGGTAATATTTAATCGACATTACCTCGTTTTCATTATATTTTATTATATATATATAATGAAAATGGAAGAAATATACGAAATTCAAAATTTCAACTGAGATTTAGTCCTAATTGAGCGTGTCGATAGATTATTTTCTCTCATTTTCAACGCGTTATAAAGTCTAAAATGATTACTAGTCCAAGGTCTTGAACGTATTAACGAATGGATAATTTTCAATAATAATTTTTGATTTAACTAACATTATATTTAATTATTTGCATTTGGCGAATTTAGTTGAACAATTACATCGTAACTGTCTGGAGAGTTTGAAATTTAGAAAGTAGAACGTCTAGCGCATTGTTCTAGACAAAAGAAATTTTAGCGCAAAAAACGTAGCACGTGCTTTCCAATTTTAATTGTCTTTAAAATTAGGCTTAAGTTCTACAATTTAAAGTTATTAGGGTGCTACACGTTACCCTCTAATGATTTAGTACATTACGTAACTAATCACAATTTAAATTAATTTAAAGATTGCTCTGGACAAAAGAATCAAGTTTTAGCGCCAAAAACGTTTCACGTGCTTTTAAATTTTAATTTTCTTTAAAATTAGGCTAAGGCCTACAATTCAAACTTAGGGTGATACACGTTACTCTCCAATGATTTAGTATATTACGTAACTAATCCCAATTTAAACTAATTTAAAGATGATTATCCTTTCGTTTCAAATGGTTTGGTAAATACCCGAGAAAATCATTCGTTCGAAAAACCTCTAGTTAATTGTGATGATGGTGCGGTTATAAATAAAACATGTCAACAAAAAAATAAAGAAACGACTTTGACCAACCAGAATTGTTTAAATGTACAATGAAACGCGAAATATTTTAGACGAAAATATTAATAGGCCTAGAGTTAACGGGGTAAATTTGTCGCGTTTTCACTGTCACTTTCATTCGGTTCTCTTTTAAGAAATAGGAAAGAGATAAATAATAAGAAAGTATATGCATCTCCGGGATAAAAGAATGGAACAATACAAAATAGTGGTGGTCTATTGTATTTGAACTTCCTTGTATAATTTGAGTTAATTTCGGGGTTTTTTTTCTATGGCAAAAACAAATTTCACGCTCGGCGATCGCGTGTGCCCCATAAACAGCTCCGTACTACAACCTTTTATTTCAAAGAGTTTTTAATCCTTGACGCAATCTTCAACTCGAAACCAAAACGGAATATCGACATTTCCCGCAAATTCCCATTGAGGAACCACGAACCAAAAAAAAAAAAAAAATAAAGTTAATCCCTCATCATCGTTGAGCAACTCATTCACTTTTCTAGAGAGATTTGCAAAATGATTTTTTCAAGGGTCATAATCTCAACTAACATATATTTTTTCTTCTCTTCCTTAAGATGTTTATGTTCTTTACGCTTCAGGCCATTATTGAGACATCAATGTTAATCAGTGTCCGATGGAGGAGTTCTAATAGAGAATTATACCGAAGTTATCGTTTAGTAAAAGTTCTGACCAAGAAGGGATATCTAGTTTACTAGGGAGAAGAAATAAGATGCCTAAGTATTCGCTAGAAATAGTCCCAGTCCCCCTTTCAAAATACAAGGGGGGGGGGCGTAAAAGGAGGCCGGGCTATTTCGCCTCTCCTCAGTCGGAAAATACGTAATTTTTGGTCATTCGCGTCGCGCTGATGTGAGTTTTCAAGTACCAGTGAGATGCTGGTTGTAATTTAGAGGCGGGGATTAACTCCGGACCTACGTTTGGACTGGAGATAAAGCTGGAAATGTGTCGAATTTATACTTTCTCCCTAATAAACTAGATATCACTTCTTGGTTATACTCTTGACTCTATTGAGTGATAGATATTAAGAAATATTTTTTGGGCAATCCGCTGCCATTTTGGAAAATGGCGGCTAGATATGTAATATAACCTTCATTACGCTATAACGTTTTAATTGATTATATCCAATAGAGTGGTACTGAGAGGATAGGAGCTACGGGAACATGACGTCAATATTGGTAGACTAAATTGTGTGGACTGAGCTGACAACTTCCAAAATGGTTTCCAAAAACGAGGTGTGACGTCACGAGAAAGTGCGTATTAGAAGACTATGGGTTTTGTGCATGGTTTTTGAGTTCAAATTTGTGGCCATCTTGCATATTTTAATATGGCTATCAGAAAAGTAGCATAATTAACGCAATTTGAAGTAAAACTTGTTTTGAATATTAATGCATTTCTGCCAATTTGCCGTTACACAATAGGCTATGAAAACAGGACTTCATAAGTCCAGCCTAACCCAGAAAACTGGCGGTTCAACCGTTCAGCAGTCCCTCGTACGGCCACCCAAGTACTTTATCCAAGTAATAAAATTCAATTATAAGTCTATATACAGTTTATATATATCAACCTTGATCTGATATTTGATTGAGAGGGCTACGCTTTTTGAAAGTGCGGGTCTAACCTCTAAGTATTTTAATGACGGTAGGAAGTCTACGCCTTTAAGGTAAATAAGGCGATAATGGCAATGATAAAAACGTTAAGAAAATATACCAAGAGAATCTCGAGACAAATTCAGTATGTCAGAGAAAGCGTTAAAAACGAATTCCGAATAAGATAAAATTAAATAAAACGAAAAAAGAGTGAGATTTTCATCCATTCACCTGTCAAAAAATCCGTAGAAACACTCACTATATTTCTCTTATTTTTATTTTTTTATTTTTTGGTTTAGTTATATGGTCCGATATAAATCTTCCAAAATATTACGAGACCTCCTAGCGGGTGCAAAAATCAAAAATCCTTAAAAAAATGATTTGATTTTATATTTTTTATAAAGATTGTAAATTTTTATTTAAAGGAAAAGACCATATTTCTACACATTATAGCTTAAAAGAACGGCCTTTTCTTAATATAAAATTAAAAATATTAAAAAAATAAATAAATTATCTCTTATTACAAAATAATTTGCATTTAATTAATCTTAAAAACGAGGACTACTGCGCCGCCATTTTGTGTAATGGCGTCACCACTTAGCCCAAACGGGATTGGTTGAATTCTCACAGGCTGAGAGAGATTAGGGTAAAGCAGACGCTACTAAACCAATGGCGGATGGCACAGTATTTCTCGTTTTTAAGACTAATGCAAATTATTTTGTAATAAGAAGTCATTTATTTATTTTTTTTTTAATATTTTTCCTTTTATATTTTGAAAAATCCCGTTATTTTAGAAACATAGTATTTTCCTTTAATTTTATCTGAAGGAATAGCACGCTTTGGATTACTGCATTTTTACCTAGTTACGTAAGCAGAACTAACTTATCGGGCAAGCTTTTAACCACCAAGGATCAAAAACGTCAAAATCAACCCACAATTAAGAAAGTTACCTTATAATTTCAATGCCATTATTGATTCCGTCTCTATTTTTAATACTTGTCAAGTTGCGACACCACCATGTTCTCTAACCACTTAAGTCGCCTAAGTACTATACTAGCCCTTTAAATACTGTCCATTTAAAAAAAATGTGCTAATAAAACCTTTTATTCCCTTAATTTTACCAATGGCACCAATTAAACAAAAACTATTTCGTAAAAAAAGGGTCATTTTTAAGAAACAAAATGAGAGCTCATTTTTTATTTGTTGCCAGGTGTTTTCATTTTTTATTTTTTTATGAATTAAGGTTTAAAAGTTCCAAATAGTTAAATGGGTTTAAAAAAATAGTTTTTTAACACAAAAAACTAACTGTAAAAGGTTTATGGATTTTTTCGCGCCCCAAATTAATAAAAGTTTCACCGCTTCCTGTAAAAATAATATTCGTTTTTAACGGAAATTATGGAAGTAGTTATTTAACAGGTTGAATTAAGTCAAATTTTATGTATTTATTAACAGTTACTTCGACTTAATTTTCTTCTGGCATTAATCCTGTTTCGTTTTGTGTATTGCTTTAGTTTAAAATCTAGGTTTTTTAACAAATAAATTCACTTTTTACTTTTTTCTCTCTCTTTACATAACTATGTTAAATCAAATTAACGATTAAAATGTGTGTAAAATACGTTGTTATTTTGTCAAAACTACTTTTTCCAGTTTTAAGAGTTAATTTATATTTTATTTTTTAATTTAAGAAGAAATAACAGATATGTATTAATATTGTAAATCTTTGGCATCTTGTCTACGAATTTGTTTAATTTTAAAATCATAAGTGATTTGAATAAAAATTTAGGTAAATTTCCCCTTTTCGTGACTTGTACCTTATTTAACATTTGCCAAAATAAATTATTTCAGGGTTAAAAACAAGTTTTTTATTTAGCCTGATTTTCTAATATACCTTTAATTATTAAACTGAGTATCGAAAATATGGTTTATAATTTTCTTAGTGACATTTAAAATTAATGAACTAAATTTTTAACTAGTTCTATTAAAATAAAAATCCACCCTCGGTCGTTATATTTTAACAAGAAGTGATATCTAGTTTATTAGGGAGAAGGTATAAATTCGCCGCATTTCCAGCTTTATCTCCAGTCCAAACGTAGGTCCGGAGTTAATCCCCGCCTTTGAAATTACAACCAGCATCTCATTGGTTCTTGAAAACTCACGTCAGCGCGACGCGAATGACGAAAATTACGTATTTTCCGACTGAGGAGAGGCGAAATAGCCCGGCCTCCTTTTACTTCCCCCCTTGTATTTTGAAAGGGGGACTGGAACTATGGCGCGCGAATACTTAGGCATCTTATACCTTCTCCCTAATAAACTAGATATCACTTCTTGATTTTAATAAATTGAAAATACAGACAACGTGCGTATATAACCCAACGTAATATTAAATTTATATTAAGGAAAACAATGTTTCAATTTTCAAAAAGTATTGATTTTCTTATTTATCCTAGACAAAGCCATCTCGTGTGAATTCCCTGACTTTACTCAATTTGACGAAAAGAGAAATCACCAATTAATCATGATTTAATCCATCAACCGTGTCGAAAAAAAATGTCATAAAACCCAATATTAAATTTGAGCGTAAAGTACGGCAGTGAAATTGGCTACATTTGTAACAATGAACAATAACAAAATGCGCTATAGTCAGCGACGACAAAGTTATTCAAAACTTTATTGGTCGCGTAAGATGAGATTGTTATAATCAGAAGTTGATTACCGGTCCAGCTTTGTTATCAGGGATAGATGTAATTTTAGAAGTAGGAATGCAGAACAGAGTAATCTGGGCGCGCGTCAAATACCCGGACCCCCTTTCCCTGTGGGGGGGGGATGAAAGAAGAGGCGGTCATCGCGACAGAGGTAAAATTACGTATTTTCGCCGTCCACGTCAGCAACGTCATCAAAACGTAGTTTAAGTGAGCCAATAAGATAATTTAAACTTTACGTTACGTGTTGGAGGGAGGGGCTCTATACTGGGCTATGAGTAGGACTGAAGTAAATACTAACCATTCTCCATTCCTACTTCTGAAATTTAATCTTTCCCTGATTATATACTAGTGTTATAATCTAAAATAAACTTTAACTACTCAACTATACAGTCTACGTCCAGAAAACGATATAGCTACTTTTGGCAAGAACTCACGTGTCTAATTGACATGACAATCAATTGTTGCAAAAACCACCCTTCGTGATTTTAATTTGAAATTGTAGGATAATTTTTTATTCTTCCCTTGCTTTCATTTGTTTACCGCTTAAGATTCCTTTAGTAAATGAACCAGAATTAATGTCAGTTTTGTAAGTAAAAGGTGTCGTTAAAAAACACCTATGATATTCACAAAGTTAAATGACAGACAGCTCCAAGCCTCCGGGAAAGAAAAAAATAATAATTTCTATACTCAATTTTTAAAATATTAACAATACATATACAGTTTTAAATAGAGGGTGAAACTAAAATCATGGTTTGAAAAACTATAGCAGGCCTAGACATCCTGGTTCAGTAGCTCAGTTTCTTAGTTAGATCGACCAGATCGATGACCATAATGGACAGCGTACGTTAATGACCATAGGTTTGATTCCTAGGTTAGTTATAACCTAACTAAAGAAATTTATTAATGTACATTGAAAGTTTTGAATATTGAAAAATGGTTATGTTCCATTGGCTCTGAAGCTCTGCTGATTAGAGGCTGAAGAATTATAAACTAACATTACCTCGCGAGCGCATAAATTAAAATATTTGCTAAGCCTTGTTTTAAAATTTCAAATTTAGCGTGAGCTTTAACTTTGTGTTAATTTTGAAGTCGTATACAGGTAACGTGACGTGTTTAGCAATTATTACCAAGCAGATATCTCGATCGAGCGACTCTTGAGCATTCTAAAATAATTTCAGCCTTCCTTTAAGATGATTCGAAGGCCAGATATCAGAGCATGGTCGAGTTTAGAAAGGATGTATGTTGGAGCCAAATACATTCTAAGAAGATCGCTAGTAAAAGAAATACATCCGTTGATTGACAGCACAGGGCCAGTTGTAGAGAGAAAGAGAGAGAGGGAGAGAGAGGGAGAGAGAGAAATTTCTTTTCTAACTCATTTTATTTTACTTTCATTTAAATTTGGTATTTTTTTTTATTTAAGACTCGCGCCAAGTTTTACAAAACAGTATACCCGCGTTGTTATTACCATTAACTCGGGCAGGAAGGGGGCTTTTCTATCTCTATACAATCATCTAAGCCTAAAGTTTGTAAAAAAATGAAGGAGAAACGTTGAAAAAAATAAAAAACAGTTAGCTTGCCCTATTCAAATGCCAAAATTCGTGACTGGGCCTACACGGACTAATCAGTCGAAAAGAAAATACAGTTATGATCTCATCTTTCCCCCCTTTCACCTAAAGTCAGTATAGGAATCCACTACGTGAGAATCCACTATATATCTACCTACACTCAATGTCCGCTATACCGTAATAAAAGTTTCAATCTTTCAAAAAATAAATTCAGAAGGGGATAATAGAAGAAGGATGACACTCTGTATCCTCTTAATACTTTAGTTATGTAACATGATTCTTCCCAGGCTCATGTACCGTTTTTGTTTGCTCTAGTGCTCATCAAACTGAATTCAGATGGGTATCGCACCGTGCTAGGGTGTATTCTATAACTTTTTGGTATTTACTAAATCCTCAGCAATCAACCCAGAAACCTTGATTGTCTTGACGTGGGACAAAAACGCACAAGCGCATGCATGCGCCTTGGCAAATAGTTAAGCATCGCTAATAGAGTAATGATGAGGGAACTATTTATCGCGTATGTGATTCGATTTAGTAACCTCGAGCACTCGAAATGTAAAAATGATGTTGGGAAGAATCATGTTACAATTAGGCTTACTGCAAAAACCGACGCTAGAAGTGTTAATAAGTGACAGTGCATTCCGATATCGTGGTTCATGATCTGACAATAATTTGAGCACCGAGTTATCTGTAATACTTTATGTAAATCAAACGTGATCGAAACCAATTAAGTTTAATTGAAAATAAATAAATAAATAAATAAATAAATAAACAAGTTAATTTCTGGATTTGTTTCAAGAAAATTCCTACTACTTAATTAAGACTTTCCAAGAAGAACACGAAAGAAATAAACCTGTTGATTTCAGTTGAAATGTACGTGAAAACATTTCTTCATCGTGAATATTTATTTTTATTTTTCATCTATTTACCTATTTCCTGCATAGCAAAATTAAATTGCTAATCAATCCAAAAGAATCGTTCAAGCATTAAGATGAAAATCAAGCAAATTATTGTCGGAAAGAATAAGTTAATAAATAAATATAATTTCAATTGAATTATAAAAGAGATAAAAAATTTAAATAAAAAATATATTAGAGTTTCAATCAGAAGGTTTTTTTTTCTTCAAAAATTGAAGTGAAATGAAGTGACGTAACAAAGGATAAAAATCCCATTTGATAATAGCTGCCACCTAGCGTCGGTCGGTATAAGTGAGATGTGGGTAATTATACAATACTCCCCTTAAAAGAATATGAAGTAGAAGGACGATTGTAATATCAATCGGAATATGCATAATGTACAAAGGTAATTAGCTGGAATAAAGGTAATATATAACTTAAAGAGATTACTTTTAACCTCGTTGCAAAGTTGGCTTAACGTTTCTTCAAAATTACTCAAACTTCAAACTTCAAAAGGGTGCCAAATGATCATTTTAACGCGTAACACATAATGAAAACCTTGAAACGGATAAGTAAAGAGTCGATTTTCGTTGAAATCTTTCTTTCTCTATTGCTTTGCTCTTGAATTCAGATTTCTACACAGTCTAGAATTGTTCTGAGCACCATGAACGTATTTGATTTTTTTTTTAATCTTTTAGACGATTCAATAGAACTTTCAGCTTTTTCCAAATTGAATTTACGGTGTTTGTTAAAATATCAAGGTCTTATATCTTAAAGACTTAAAATCTAATTTATCTATGCATGATTGTTTTTTTAAATCGAAAATATATCAGCTGAATATATCTAAACTTATTTATAAATATGATGAAAAATGGAATATAAATATTTTCTGAACATCATGTGATTTTAAATAGAATTGAAACGTTATTGAAGCTTTATCTAGCAGAAGCGTAATGTTAAATGCGAGTAGAAGTGTGCTTATGCTGGTAAAGTAAAACTGATTACTGCACATGCATGATTATTTCCATGTATTAGAGGCCAATCAATGTTTGGGACACCATATCGCTCGGATGCCCCTAAAAGTTGGCATTGTCTTAGACACCAGAGTGCAACGGGTGAAACGCATCTACAGGTTTCTAAACATCATGATTCTTAATTGAATTGAAACGTTTTTGAACCTTTATCTAGCAGCAGAAGTGTAATGTTAAGTGCGAGTAGAAGTGTGCATACGCTGGTAATGTAAAGCTTATTACAACACATGTGACTATATCCTTGTTTTAGAGGCCCTTATCGTAGGTAATACTCGGATGCCCCTAAAAGTTGGCATTTCTTTGGACACCAGTGTGCAACGGGTGAAACGCATTTACAGGCGTCGATAAACATAACATTTCAAACTCACATCGAATAAATTAATATTGCCTTTGAGAAAAATTTGGAAAATTGCATTTAAAAAGTACTTAAAGAGTAAGGATCATATTACAGCTGTCTTTCCCGAATTTTTAATTATACCGTGTCATTTTTAATTATTTAAACACCCTAATTTACACACTTTCTCTCAGCATAAACACCACACCGTACGTGACAACAAAGCAATAGAAATCATATTCTTAACGATAACGGCATCTTCTAGTGACGGGAAATATTAGGCAGTTAGGCTTAACGTTGAAAATAAAATTCTTAATTACTCTTTTGGAATAATTACCGGTGTATATACCAGGCTGCAGAATGCTCGATTAACGGTGAGGGAAAATGAGGCCTTAAGTTTCGCAGTTAATGATCCCATCAAGGTTTTTAATCATTCTACCCCACTCCGTCTATTTTACTTGAGAAAATGGGGAACATTATCTTAAAAAAATTAAGAAAAACGTCGCGGTGGTGTGAAAGGATATGGTTGGTTGAACGAATGAATATCATTGCCAAGGCCAAAATCATTAAATATACACAAAAAGAAAATCATTTTCTGTAGAAAAATTTATATTCTTACTTTCTGTATAGACTGTTTCTTTTTTTACTAGCTCTAGAATATTAACTAGCGCAATTCGTAGCAATTAAGACTTTAAAGGGGCAGTAAAAGTGATGTTGCAGAAGTAGATGCAACTGTATATACGAAGAAACCCTTCTAATTATTCCATTCACGTGTCATCATTCCTTCAGGAAACAGTTTTAAAAATAATATAAAGAAAAAAAATTTACAGACTATGCTAAATTTAATGATTGTATTGAACCTCAATGAAATCGAGATTTTTTTCTATTTGGAATAAATACGTGACTGATGTGAATATTCATGAGGAAGAATTCATTCATGATACTAAGAATATATAGAGATTAAGATTCCATTATTCACATTTGATTGGCTGTGAGCTGCTTTATTTTTAAATATGCTAATTGTTTATTAATAGTGTTACAAGAAAAATTTGCGAAGAAATTAAGGAAAGGTCTCTTCAAATTAAGCAAAGATGCCACCAGAATATTAGTACCATCAGGGATAGGTTTAATTTTATAAGTAGGAATGGAGAACAGAGTAATGTGGGCGCGCGTCAAAGTCCCAGACCCCCTTCCACGGGACCGGAGGGGTATGAAAGAAGAGGCAAATCATAGCGACAGAGGTAAAAAGGAATTACGTACTTTTCGCCGTCCCCGTCAGCTACGTCATCAAAACGTAGTTTAAGTGAGCCAATAAGATAATTTAAACTTATCGTTACGTCTTGGAGGGAGGGGCTCTATACTGGACTATGTGTCGGAATGAAGCAAATACTAACCGTTCTCCATTCCTACTTCTAAAATTAAATCTATCTCTAGTACCATCTTAATAACATCAATTAATTCTTGGTATTATTAAAAACAGTTCTTCAAAAGCCATGCAAAAATTCGCTATCTATCAGTTCGACACGTAACTAGTCTGATTTCAACCCGTTTTTCACTCTTTCAAGTCGACAAGCATCGCAATGAAACTTTTAAAATATCTATCAAAACGCGTTATTGAATGGTACCACCCAATTTTTGTCACTTCTACAATATTTTTTTCTTCTGAGTGTGTGGATCTCAGAGTGAGGAGGCAGAACTGATTCAAACTTAAGAGTGTTAATAAAATGGAAAAATCTAAAAAAAAAAAAGTTTAAATTTGATTTGATAGTCAGGTCGAAGTGTTAATAAAACGTTTCTCAATTTATATGATAGTCATTTCAATGCGGGGCTGTTTTTTTTCTTTTCATTCGAGTTTTTTTCAAGAGTTGTCTGCTAAATATGCGATACGGTTAAATGTAGCTCGAATTCGTTATTCCAATAATTTAACTTTTACTCTACTCTATATAGCAATGATTTCTTATAGAATATAAATTTCAAACACTGTACCAAGAAGTGATATCTAGTTTATTAGAGCAAAGGGTATAAATTCGCCACATTTCCAGTTTTATCCCCAGTCCAAACGTATAGTAGGTCCGGAGTTAATCCCCGCCTCTAAATTACAACCAGCATCTCATTGGTTCTTGAAAACTCACTTCAGCGCGACGCGAATGACGAAAATTACGTATTTTCCGACTGAGGAGAGGCGAAATAGCCCGGCCTCCTTTTACGTCTCCCCTTGTATTTTGAAAGGGGGACTGCGACTATGGCGCGCGAATACCTAGGCATCTTATACCTCCTCCCTAATAAACTAGATATCACTTCTTGACTGTACCTAATATCTCAAATAATAATAATGAAAAAAATTGTATCTAAAGCTGGCCCTGCCCAAATTTTTTCCAGGAAAGTTTAGCAACGGAGACATCAAACGGATAAGCTTCCCTTCTCCCGCTAAATTTTCCGAAACCAATTTTTCTTATCACCAAGTGTAACACAATTACTTTCTTTAAAACCCAAGGGCCATTAATATCAATTTTATATACCGCATGGTATATAAGTATAATACATGTAACACGAGAGCTATGTAACTGTTATAAGACATTTCTGGTCACGGATTTAGGCGCACAAAGGTTTACGTATTAGGTAAGAAGTTGGTTAAGTTACAGACATTAACCCTGGAGAATTAATATCTGTACCAAATTCCAATGGATTAGAATATTAATGTAAAAAAATTACTGAGCAAACTCCGCAATTTCGGTGTCTAGTCAAATGTGATCTCGATAAAAGAGCTAAATTTCGATAAATTTGATGCTAAACTGTAAGAAAACTTCGACCAGGGATAGATTTAATTTTAGAAGTAAGAATGGAGAACGGTTAGCCTTTACTTCTGTCCGACTCATAGCCCAGTAAAGAGCCCCTCCCTCCAACACGTAACGAAAAGTTTAAATTATCTTATTGACTCATTTAAACTGCGTTTTGGTGATGTTGCTGACGGGGACGGCGAAAAGTACGTAATTCCATTTTACCTCTGTCGCTATGACCCGCCTCTTCTTCCATACCCCTCCGTCCCGTGGAAGGGGATCCGGGACTTTGACGCGCGCCCACATTACTTTGTTCTCCATTCCTACTTCTAAAATTAAATCTATACCTGCTTCGACTAAGTCAAAAATAAAGGATATTATAGGATCTTTCATGAAATTATAGCCATATAATATAGGACAGGTTCAAAAATATAGGATTTTATAGGAATTACAGGTCAACTGGACTCTCTGTTCTACTCTAACCGATAGGATTTTATAGGAATTACAGGTCAACTGGACTCTCTGTTCTACTCTAACCGACGAAAAACGTTCAATCTTTTGTCATTTGGATTTACCTTTTTTGAGAATTTCACCAATTCTTTCGAGTCAACCCACGAAACCCTAAAACCATAACAGTCCAGGGTTTAAAAATCACGTTTAATAGATGATGGTGCAGGTTGGCTCAACGCAAAAGAAAGAAATAGAAAAAAACCAAAAACTTTAAAAGAAAACTAAAAAGAGCGTTGACTATATAGCCATAGACTTTTGTCATTTCTATTCAGTCCAACCCAGTCAGGCTCAAGGTTGTCACGAACATAATGAAAAACTCGTCCTTAAAATAGTTAGGGGAGAGAGACAGAGTTTTGAAAAGGGGGCATAGAAAATATCTAAGTAAGTCGTTCGCTAATGGTCCTTTGATCCAGTTTAAGGGGCTCATCTACTTTTCGAGGTCAAAGGGGTGTCATCCGTGTACGGTTAACTATACCCAACGGAGCGGACAAACGGGGTACGCGTAAGAAAACCCCCGAGCGAGCTTCGAGGGGTGCACCACCACTGCTCGGAGAATAACACGTTTTAATTTTTCTAAAGTCGATTGGTGAAACAATGAATACTATCATAAGTTCGTAAGATATGTTCCTACCGTAAGATTATCACTGGTTACAAATTGGAGCTTGTCGTGAAGTGATGATTGAGGTAGGTCATAGATTCGAGGTAAAGCGACGCCTGGTGAGGCAGGCCCTGTCAAAGGCTTAGTAATGAAGACTAAATAGAAAGATGGACTGCAAAATTAACCGAGTGTTGGGCGGTGGTTATACTCTCTTTTCTATCTAATAATTCGTTCCCGAATTCATTAACTGTGAAAATATATATAGATTTTTATCCCTTGATTATTATTGAAGGAGGGTTCGTCTTAGATATTATCAAAATGAGAGAAGACTTGATAAGTTTGTAGTGAAGTCAAACTTGGCAAGTTGGCATAGTAGCTTAGAAATAAGCGAGAAACTTAATTGGGGATATTGAAAACATTTGGGTGCTAGGCCTAATGATGATGTAAAGTTTTTGTTGAGATTCACGACAAAGTGTCGCATGAGGCTATTATCGAGTATTTTCTAGATAATTCGAAGTGCGAATGTATCAAACCTAGACGGTCCCAACTGTAAACTGCTCCTAACTTCATTCCTACCTCATTCCATATATAATTTGGAGTAACGCAATAAAACACAATGAGAGTCAAGTTCCTGACACAGATACTTAACCCTGGCTACCACACACAACACAATACCACCTTAATTCTTCAATCCCATAAACCATTAATGTAAACCAGAATGAACCTATACTTAATTTCACGAAAGTTTGGTTTAATTTTCGTGACCCTGACAACTGATAGGAATGTGTATAAGAATTAAAAATGTTTCTCTAGACCTACACACAATACAATTTCATAAATACATATCTATGAGAGGAATACAGTATAACCCGTAATCTATCAACGACTAAAAAGAAAAACTGGTTCAACTTTGGGGGTCCATGTATCTTTGTCACAGCACTTAAAAATATTCAAGTTTTTAAAAAGTGTTTTTACCGCATAAGTATAACATTACAGAACCGAACAGACGTAGACACTCGATGGTGTGGAACGATTTTTGAGTAGAACATGTCGTCTCTTCTTATGTAAGAAAATGTAACGTTTTTAAAGCGTATATTTATGCGCCAAAAGTACCCGCCTTTTTTTCAAGAAAAACAGTATAAGATCCGTAATTACCCCTTATAAGATAGCGAGTTTTTATTCAAGTTTTTTTTTCTTCCTAAAATAAAAGGCTTCATGCCCTGTTCCTAAGATGAAATATTTCAAGGTTTTCGCTAATAATTGGATCACTGTATTTCGCGAATTATAATTTGCTAGTTTTTTTTATCAATTCCACCCAACGCAACCCTTACGAGTTCAAAAAATGAAAGGCTCATGCACGTATCAAAATGTGTTTCATTTTTGGTGAGTTTTTAATTGGAGGGGTTTAGTTATAGCATTTTGAATTCAAAGGGATAATGAAATCCCTAACTGTTAACCTTCAGTTATACCAGAAGTAAGATGAGACCAGAAGTACTGAGCTAACCAAATTCTTCACTCGGCGAAAGTGAATATTCTTGATAAGACACCAACGGTTGGCCCTCTGGTAGCGGTTTCTGAATTTTCCCTCCAAAACGTGAGACGCTCGTGGCGGTAGACAGCCGAACTAGATTCAAGCACAGGCGTCCGTGTTCCGCGGCTTTAGGTTTAGGGGAAGGGGGTAGAAAATGTTTTTGGAACTCGCCCAATTTTTTTCTCTGTAGTGTAGGCGCGATGGAAGCGGCATAAAATCCTGAAATTTGTTCACTAGTGCCAGGATCTACTACCAATGCTAGAGCCCTTCACTTCTAGTCTCATCTCACTTCTGGTTATACTTAATTCTATATTTAACTGTAATTTAAGGTTATCAAGATTTTTGGTGGGAAAAACTAAAATGCAATTAAGTCAAAACAGTACACTTACCCCTTTGTTGAAATGCAATACATTCGCAATGTTTTTCTTCAAGTAACAACGTTTCAAGGCACATGATACGATCCTATAATGAAACAATTAAAAAGTGATTTAAGTCAAGATTTCTTTCATACATTACAACAAAACTTCTACTCAATATTTTTTTTATACACTTAATGATATTTTCTCTGTTTTATCAAATTTGGAATTGGGGCTAAAAAGTTTAAGGTTGAAGAATACAATTTCGAGGGGCCGGTCAGAGAGTAATCGGTGACTGTAAAAGCCCTACCCTTGACAGTGCAAAAATGATTAAACGTAATCCGTAATCAACGTACATCGAATCTTACAGTGATATGCCCCTCGTACAAAGGTGACTGGTTAACTAACGGTAAATGTAGCCCGAGAAAATTGCACCTGGTTTAGTGATATATATAATAATGTGAGAAAGAAAGTACATACATTGTTTCAAAAATTATTATATTATAGGGTATACAATTTGGTATATGAAGTGTATACGGGTTTTTCGAGTGTTTGTAAGGAAAATTATGATGAATGAATATATGGTTTGGTTTAAGAAAAAGAATTATTAACTTCCAGGGTTTAACTCGTAAGAACAGGGCAACATTTTAAAGTAAATTTGAGAAAAAAAAATATTTTTGGGGTTAAGTAAGTTGTCAAAGAAAAAATGAGAAATTTAGAAATTGATGAACATTGGCTACGTTTGTAACACTTTAGTTCAAGGGCGGTGAACATGTGTCGTTTGCAATCTTGCTAGTGGGCATTAAATGTACGGTTATAACTAGAACTTTATGGGAAAAGTAAGGTTGCAAATTCCATATCTTACCGAAACTAATTCAGGATTTTTCATGAAATATTTTGCAATCAAGGTTTTACTCGAAACCGTGAAAAATCGCTGTAATTGGTAACAGCAAAAGGTACACTTGCAATAATTGCATAAATTTTTTAATAAATTCCAAATAGATATTGGCAAAAATCGATTAATCATTTTAGTAAACGTTTTGTCGAAATTTCCAAAAACACTTTGGGGTGCTCCCACGTATTTATCAGTTAACTCCGTCCCACTCTGAAACGCGTGCCTTTGCCTCTTATAACCAAAGCATCCATTTTTAATCCGTAAATTACTTTTAGGGAAAAAATTTCAAAGTTCTTAAGTTTGTCCTCCCATGATTTCCAACAGGGTTAAGAGAGCGAAAACTTCTCTTCATTAAATATAGGGAGTTCCTACGCTATCTTACAAACGAAGACAGCGGCAGCAGCCACAATTTTGCTCCAAATTTTTACTTTTTCTCTGAAAAAAACTTTTAGTTTTGCGCGTAGGTTATTTTTTTCTTTTCTCTCCCTTAAAGAGAATGTGCAAGACGAATGCCGTTAATAATGAATGATATCATTCATTTTAATTAATTTAAAAAGTTTATCATAAAGTGCGTATTGCTCTCGTGACCTCAAGGTCAAAAACTAAATGGTTTAGCGCGTCACCTCGGGGATCTATAGAGTGGTACAGAGAGGACAGGGGCTACAGGGACGTGACGTCAATATTAGTAGTCTAAATTGTATTGCCTGAGCTGACAACTTGGCTGACAATATGGCCACCAAAACCAAAGTAAATTAAGAGGTAGGAGGGTCTGACATCAGGAGAAAGTTCGTAGTAGCAGACTATTGACCAAAGTCAGTTGAACTATGAACAGTTAGGAGATCCATACAACTTGTTGCGGTAACTTGCTGACCCCAGTGACCCCAATGTCCAAAATCAAAAAATTTGTAACAATCAATTAAGAGGTGAAAGGTTTCTTGTGTTGACACCTTTAAACCACAAACACCATCGAGACTGTCTTGAACTATGAACCTTTCCGCGTCACGCGACAATTATAAACCATTTCGATGTAATTAAGAGTGAAAGACACATGGGTAAAACTATGCCTTCCATCTCGCTTTTTGGCGCCTGCGCTGTAGTCTTTTTGTATCATGAGAGTGCGCAGAGACGGCAATGTATCAACCTCCTTGTATGTCCCGTTACGGAGGGTTACCTACCCCCTTTTTTACATCGAAAAGGTGTGTTACTGTCCTACAAGAACACGGAACCTTATTTGGAACTTGCAGTGGGGTAATTAACTACATATTGATATAATCCACGTTACCTTTAAAATAATCAGCGAGTTTAATACTCTGTGGAGGATTATTTTCAAGGATTTTTGTGTAAAAATGAAGCAAAAATTCACTGAGTACGTATTCACGCTAATTATAACCGAGTTTAGCCTTCGATTTATTGCCATTTTCTAATTTGTCGAGGAGTTTTGGTTCTTTTTCGAGTGTGCATGTCGCTCTCAAAATGTACTTTGAAATAACGCAATCAAGGTCAAGGGAAAGGTCAAAATCAAGGCTTAAATATTATTATAAGTTCTACGATTTTTAATACGAATAAAAACTCATTCGAATCGCGGGTTCTAAACATATACAGTCAGCTTTTAAGTGTAATAGATTGAAATAAATCGAAACCTTGAAACAAACTCTTATATCAAAACTGGAATTGATCAATATACTGTAGATTTGAAAAAGATTTTTAGAGAAAGAATTTACGTTTTGAAAATTTTGAAGTATCTTTTCAAATTGATTGACTATAGAAGGTTGGTTTTCTTTTTGAAACTATTTACTTTTTTAATCCGCGGGTTTTAAATTTTGAAAGAAATAAAAAGTTTATAATAAAAACTAAATAACTTTAAAAAAGGATTTTAACTAACACTTTGAGACTATTAAGGTTGAATTTTATAAAGGTTTATAACTATTAATCCGATAAATTTCCCCCAAAAAAATGTCGAAAAGTAAAAAAACCAAAAACATTTAAGGTATTTTGAAATTTTACTCAAAATAAACAAGACATTTTTCAGGTTCTATATCAAAGAGAATTAAATTAAGAGGAGTGGAAATATCTTCGTTGCTAAGCTGAAAATTCAAGTTATAGAGGCAACTACATTCTCTACTCCAGCATAACTATTAATCCGATAAATTTCGCAAAAAAATGTCGAAAAAGAAAAAAAAGAAAACTAAAATCATTTAAGGTATTTTTTGTTCAAAATAAACAAGAAATTTTTCAGGTTCTGTATCAAACAGAATTAAATTAAGAGGAGTGGAAATCTTTTCGTTGCTAAGCTGAAAAATCAAGTTATAGATTAAACTACACACTCTCTACTCCAGCAGCTTGTTTCTGTTACGCATTACGAACAGTTAGTCGTAAACGCCATCTGAATAATGATTCGAGGTAGACTTATCTATTTTAGATTTAAAACTCGAATGAAAATAAAATAAAAAGAAAGAAAAGTCGGTTTCTCGGTAACGGGGAGGGTGATCCTTAAGTAAAATAATGAATATTTATAAAGGCACCAAAAATACAGGGAGAAGAGAAAGTAAAATAAAAAAAAATAAATAAAGAAGAAAAAACACTAAATATTTTACTATTCCAAAAACGAATGATTCGCGCCCTTTTAATACACGGCCATCTAAAACCCCAAAAAAATCTAAAGTGAAGGTTTAAATACGCCAAATAATTTAGAGTTTAAGCAAGAAGTGATATCTAGTTTATTAGGGAGAAGGTATAAATTCGCGCCACATTTCCAGCTTTATCTCCAGTACAAACGTATAGTAGGTCCAGAGTTAATCCCCGCCGCCTCTAAATTACAACCAGCATCTCATTGGTTCTTGAAAACTCACGTCAGCGCGACGCGAATGACGAAAATTACAGTCATATTTTCCGACTGAGGAGAGGCGAAATAGCCCGGCCTCCTTTTACGTCCCCCCTTGAATTTTAAAAGGGGGACTGCAAGGACTATGGCGCATGAATACTTAGACATCTTATACCTTCTCCCTAATAAACTAGATATAATATCTTCTTGGTTTAAGGGTAAATGTTATGGGCAGGTGTAAGTACTTCACCTTCTCTTGAATTTGCCACTGATGAGAAGTAATGGAGGGTAGCATACGGAATAATCATTACCATTATTTCAAGAGTGATTTTTTTTATTATTTCAAACTTCTTGTTGTATCTCGTGCGGCCCGTTTTCTTTTAAACTTATTTTTAAGAGGTAATAATCTCTTAACCTTGATTTTAATAACGCGTTGAAGAGAGGGTCAAGTTTTTCTCTGATCTTTTCTGATATAATTTATTTGGGAGGCCTCTAATAAAAGTTGAGAGAGAGAAGACTAAGTACTATAAGCCCAATGCACGAATTTCACGATAATGGTCTAGAATTTCTGATGTATATTTTATATATCGCAGCAATCGATTCTCGATTATAATATCGTTAATTTCGACGCCAAAAAATCGATTACCCCTTAATATATTTGATCCATTATTCAAATATTATCGTTATTGCTAAAACACCGTATAAATTATGGACGCATTTTCAGGGACAAACAGATTTGTTTTAAACAATGATGTTTTGAAAAATGCAGGTTAAAGGAATGATACGAGCTAAAGTTTTATTGATTTTAAATCGTTCGTTACTTGTAAAAGTGATAGGTAATAATCCTCAAATTTTCTTGGGTAATCAAATATAAGCTTTTAATTAAAAAATGCTGGAAGATTGCATCCATGATACGCAAGTAAGGCTGCACCAGTTAATAAGCCTCTTCGATGTACCTAAGAGGGAAAGACAAAGGGGGTAAAACTTTGCCTTCTATCTCGGTTTTCGGCGCCTGCGTAATAGGAGTTTTGGGTACAGAGAGTGCGCAGAGAAGGCTATGTGTCAACCCCCTTGTTTGTCCCGATGCTGAGGGTTGCCTACCACCTTTATTGCATCGAAGAGGTTTATTGGTTGCAGTAAGCGAACCTCGCTGTCTATCAGGGAATAGTTAATTTTCTCTTGCAAATTTGAAATTATTAGTTAAGCACTCTGGCAGTAACAAATTATTTTGCTTGTATCTTTCCTTTAATGTTTAGCTATCGAGTATTTGTATCTATTTAAGAGTATTTAAACGCAATTAACTATCACGGTCTAACCTAATCCATCATCCGTTATTTTACAGTTAGCCTTCGTTCGTCTTTCCTAATATCGCTGATTTTGTTTTAAATATTTTTTTTAATTATTAATGAAATTCGAAGAAGAATTATCCCCATAATAACAATGGATAAAATAGGCGTTAAATTCTTAAAACTTCTATCTCTAACCGCAAATAATTAATCTGAAAAAGAGAGAGAGAAAAAACCTCCCACTATGTAGAAAAATAAACCTTTAAAATCGGTCAATAAGGGTTCGATATATTGAAATAATAATAATTCCTTGATTGGATAAAAATTCGAATTCTAGCAAAAACAAACGTGGGGAGTCCCAGAGTCGAGTCCATGGGTTTATATAAAGACAAAAAAGAAAGATAATCAGGGTGGAATAGAGACCACCCGGCCACCATTATAAAATGTAAAAGGCGCACCTTTCTAACAAAATGGCGTTGAAAAGATAATAAAAAGAAAATCGGGTAGAATTTTTCTTTCGGTTTTTGATCATATAGCAAGGTGAAGAAAACGTGAGAATGTGGTCCAAATAATTGGTCGAGTTTAATTCCAACACGATCCTTGCAGCCGAGGGTGAGCTCGGCTAAGAAAAACCTGTCCGGGTATTATAGAAACAATGGAGAATGCTCCCCTTACTCCTCTAACTTTAGATGAATTTAAAACAATCGCCTTGTTAATACGTTCAAATAAAAAATATCTTTAAAAGGAGAATATAGAGTAATGAGATTCCGAAATGTTTCTTACCGGCCTTTAGATTCAAGTTTAATTCGTATAGATGGTTGAGAAAATACCAATAGATCATTCCATTAACTATTTGCGGAGAAAAAGTATCAGACCTACCCAAACCTGAACTTAACCCTAACCTATTCAAACCTGGACTTAGCCTGATCTACCCAAATCTTAACTTCGCCTGACCTACCCAAATCTTAACTTAGCCTGACCTACCCAAAAATGGACTTAGCCTAACCTACCCAAACCCGAACTTAGCCTAACCTACCCAACCCGAACTTAGCCTAACCTACCAAACCCGAACTTAGCCTAACCTACCCAAACCCGAACTTAGCCTAACCTACCCAAACCCGAACTTAGCCTAACCTACCCAAACCCGAACTTAACCTAACCTACCCAACCCGAACTTAATCTAACCTACCCAAACCCGAACTTAATCTAACCTACCCAAACCGAACTTAATCTAACCTACCCAAACCTGAACTTAGCCTAACCTACCCAAACCCGAACTTAATCTAACCTAACTCATAATGAATACTATATAAGGGTCTGGTTGCCGTGACCAAAAAAAGTGGTTTTTAAAAGCACGTTCCAATGCACTTCATCAAGAATCGCGTAACGCGTACCCTTTTCCAAACAGATTGGGTGACAAGGATTTGCTGACAAAGCTAAGTTCTCCCTCATATTACAACTCCCTGATTACGGGAGTTTCCCAACCATCTCGTTTTTAGGATACGACGTTCCTTAGTTGGTTAAGGGTTCGAGTATATGCACCAAACCAAGGACCGGATTACCTTCGAAACAAAAGAATATTCAAGAAATGATGGATGAGCATCGGCAAAATTACTTAAAGGAGTTTCTTCTCTCACTCTCCTTACTTTAAACGAGATTCACGATGTCAGTTCAGTTCGAGCTCCAATTATAATTTGCTTTCGCAATCGCCTGCTTACGTATACCGCCGCCATTATATGTTTCAAGTCTACGTACGCTTTATATAATAGACTAGTTTAATATCCAAATTAAATTCACCATAGAAAAGAAAAGATAAAAACAAAATACCAGTGGATAATTTAGGTTGATGCCATTCTGGCTGTCTCGAGAATTTCGAGAGTTTAGATAAATTAAGGTTTTTTAAAAACGTGAATGACTTTGAATCTTATATCCCGTTTTTCAAAAGAATTAAAAAGAGTTGAAGTGCACGTGAAGATCCTTTTTTCTCACGCGAATCTTCTTAAGTAAACAGAGTATTTTTCTTATTTTCGCAATTAGGTTTCTAATTAAAAAGTTAGTAACCTACCCTAGATGTGTTGAAACTTTAAATTAGAAAACGGAATTTAAAATAATAATAATAGTAGTAGTGGTAAAAAAAGTAAAGGGTAATTTTTCGAGGGCCTATCAATATAATCCGAGCTGTCAAAACCTATTTTAAAATAATACCCAATCATATAAGCCCACCCAGAAGGCATTGCACGAATCAACAATAATAAAGAAACTTAATAGAGATGTCATATTCATTTTTTGAAATAGAAAACGCAATTGAGCTAATTGAAGTATATTTAGGTTAAAGCATCCTCAACCTACGTTTTCATTTCGAAAAATATTTTCTTTCGAATGTAACATCTATATTATATTATATTATTATATTTAAGAACGTATATAAGTACTGAGAACGTATTAAAAGGCAGAAAAACCTCCCAGAGAAATATACTTTTACGCAGGGTTGTTAGGCATGAAATAACGTATAATAGTTGGGAAAAAACCTGAGATTATGACACTAGAGACTAATCTCATCTTTGAATGTTCTCAGGTGTTTATATGGGATCTTGTCTATTACTTAATGCAGAAGTTTCAATTTAAGTAAGAAACTGAAAGTAAGTAAATTCTAATTTAATTAAGGGGTCATCCTTAAAACACTCTTATCATAACTCGAAAACAGTGGCTCAAACGGTAAAATGGCATAGATGATGTTACATTTTTGACTCAAAATTGTTTTCCCATGCAACTATGCCACTGCACATCGGTCCTACCACCACCCTTTTTGTAACACCCTGTACATATCTAATAATTCTAAATAGAGAGTACGTCAGAAGAAATCATAAGTTCCAATCTAGATCCAAGAGTAAAAAGAAAAATAAACAAAAACCGTCGCTGAAATTTAAGAATTGGGGGTATTGGGAATTTACATTTTTCTGGATTAGAAACGGGCTAAGTCAGCCAGTAAGGTAGTAGTAAGTAGGTGTTAGAGCGCGTAGCGGAACTGAAGATCATCATTGCGCCACCGGTAATATTCTTTTATCGGTATCCACCCCTCGTCGGAATAAACGTTAAGCCTTTTTGTCTGTCTCATGTATTTTCTTTTTTTAAATGAGAAGAAAACGATTGTATCTTTGGGAGTCGCGAAGAATATTAAAAGAATATCAAGGAACGTATCAACTTTCTTTACCTCCTAGTTTCCTTTCTTCAATCAGAAGTAGATTAAAAAGAAGAGTGTTCTAGTGATATACTGAAAACTGGAATAGGATATCTAAATCTTTAAAAG
>JAEQBA010004659.1:40397-62005 GCA_019434445.1 Phalangium opilio | reverse complement strand
ATATATTTATATTTATTTTCAGCGGTTTTCCATGGAAACCAATCGTCAACTGAAAAGGATTACTGGCATCAGGAACTCATTTCCTTTTCGCACGTTTCTAGTTCTGTGTCTGGAACCACAGTCATTAGAGTTTGCGACGCGAAAAACAAACTTGAGGGTCACTTCCTCAACTAACAGACGATAGCAATGCGGCAACGTACATGGACGAACATGTCCTATAGGTACGCTGAATCAAAATATTATATATGTTTGTTTTGTAAATTTTCGTTGCAAAATCCAACTTTCGAAGCATCCTCATAATTAAAGATGCACTATCTCTATCTTTTCTTCCTTGTAGGTGGTTCACTCTAAATTTGAATATCCTGGCAACTGTGTTGTTATTTAGCACCTCACTTTTCACAGTTCTAAACAAAGAATCACTCTCTCCAGGATTTGTTGGATTTGTAATATCCAACGTTTCTTTTGTGGGTATCAAGATCTGCATTTACATTGAGAAAGTAATGTTAATATATTTTTAAATTCGGGATAGCTTATCCTGCTTGGAAAAGGTTGGTCATACTGATGACCGAGGTAGAAACGAGTCTTGTGTCAGTTGAGCGGTGGTGGAATATTGTAAGCTCGAATCGGAGGCTGAATGGGACAAACCAGATTCGAACCTCCCTCCCGAATGGCCCAAGAAGGGAGAATTGAGTTCCGCGATTACTGTACCAGATATCGCGAAGAACTGGACCTCGTATTGAAGAACATTAACCTCGTCATTGAACCGGGAGAGAAGGTGGGAGTGGTGGGCCGGACGGGGGCGGGAAAAAGTTCAATGACCTTGGCGTTATTTCGACTGATTGAGAAAGTCAGTGGTCAGATTTTAATTGACGGAGTAGATGTCAGTGAAATGGGATTATCAGATTTGCGATCGAGATTGACCATCATTCCCCAAGAGCCCATCCTCTTTTCAGGCACTCTAAGACAGAACCTCGATCCCTTTGGCCAACACTACGACCACCGGCTTTGGCTCGCTCTTGAACAGTCTCACCTCAAATCTTTCGTCAAATCGCTTGACCAGGAGCTTGATCATGCTCTCATTGAAGGAGGAGGCAACTTTAGGTAAATGTATTTGCTTTGTATGTAATTGTTATCTAACGTCCGAATATATTTAATAGCGTTGGTCAGCGCCAATTGGTGTGTTTAGCCCGGGCATTGTCGAGAAACACTAAAATCCTGATTCTGGACGAAGCAACGGCCTCGGTAGATTTGGACACGGATGATCTCATACAAGCCACAATCAGAAAGGAATTTGCAAACTCCACAGTCATCACTATCGCTCACAGAATAAACACCATACTGGACTACGACAGAGTGATGGTTCTTGACCAAGGACAAGTTGCCGAATTTGACACACCGCAAAATCTTCTCAACAACAAGCAGTCGTTGTTTCACGAGTTGGCAAAAGATGCAAATATTATGTAGATAATTTTTAAAACTTATATTTTTCAGTTTGTTTAATGAACAATAAAAACATTAAATTGAAAATGATTGCTCGCTATTTATTTCTTGTAAGATATTTTGAAAGATGTTTCCCATTTTAGATATAATTATATGTAATTTCAGTAGTATTATTTGCATTGAAGGCTTATGTCTTATCGTATAAATATGCAGATTTGGCAGATTTTAAGTCATTTATCTTCGAAATAACCGACATTTTATCAATAACATACTCGACTAGATCGCCAACAAATTAACGAAGGTTAGACGTAATACTTTGTTACAAGAAATTCCATTCAGTCTTAAGTCTGACGGTCTACCGCCAAAACACGAAGAGAACATTTAAAGATTTATTGCTGGATCTAACAAGACAAACATTATGATTATAAAATGTGCAACGATCAGCAAACTTGTTTAAGAGAACGATAGGCGGCGTTTGAACTAAGCGTTGTAAGCTTAAAATAATCGACGCACTTGTCATTTCTGAACTGAAGAGTAAAGTTCTTTGAGTGGGAGATACGGGTGATTATAATTAAGTCTAGCTTTCATTTCGAGAGCGATTTTTGTTGGTTATAGTCTAGGACACCATATTAATTTATTAAAATAAATACCTTTTATAATTAAAAAAAAATGGCACTACCTATATGTCAATCCACATTTTGGGTAAGAAAACCGCCTTGTTTATAATCCGTTTATGTTCTGTTTGATAGTTTCATTTAAACGTCTATTGGTAATTACATAACACATTAATTTTATGAAATTCAAATGCTGACGGTGTTTTAAAAGATTAAAACGTAGAGACTATCACGTATTTATACCTTTAGCATTAGCGTAATAAAATTAATGTAAATATAATTTAAATGCCATACGCGAAAAAGCTGGAACTCTTGCTCCATTTAGAACAAAAATAATAATTGCTTCGAAGAATTGCGAAACAACGTAAAAGGCAACGTTTCGTTTTATAGGATACAAATTTAACGTGGCATATGGACAACCCCGATTTCACGCCATGCTTTCAAAAGACTGCTTTAGTTTGGGCACCATGTGCCGTACTCTGGTTGTTCTTACCCTTCGAAATGGCCCTGATTTGGAAAACAAAGACAAGAATTTCATGGTTTTCCAGTCTCAATGTCAGAAAACTTGTAAGTATTCCTAAAATATTGTTGTACTTCATAAAATGTTCTCAAAACAAATCTTAATTACTAGCTTTTGGTTGCCTTACTAACATCGCTTACCGCCTTCAAATTGGGGAAGCAAATTTACCAGGGAGATTATGATTTGGTCGATAACTTCTCGGAAGTTATTCTAGTCGGAACTTACGTAAGTGTTTCCTTCATAATAATTGTTCCTATTTGAAATCATGTCTTTGTTGAACTCATCACTAGGTATTAGCAATGTTATATATCGTCTATGGGAGTTCTTGTGGGCTGTTATCGTCCGGAATTCAGTTGTTATTCTGGTTCCTATTAGCAATATCTCAAACAATAACTTTGAGATCCGCTATCATGGATTACTACCGTGATGATGTTAGTAACGGTTTTATAAAATTAATTAGAGTGGACTAACATTTTTTAGATGTATTTCTAGAATGAAAAACGTGAACTCTTTGGACTAGTAATGAAATCTGTAACGTATCCCCTGATAATAATTACACTGATCCTGAACACTTTGACTGACACCAAAAGGATGTCTGTAAAGAAAATAGATGATCGACCCGACGAAAAAGTAATACACGTTTGAAATAACTTTGGTACATTTAGAATTTGAATAATCCTTTCTAGGTATCTCCAGAAGAAGAAGCATCGTTTCTTTCTCGTATGTTTCATTCTTGGCTCACAAGGTAAAGAAATGTTATCAGGAAAATACATTTCATTAAGCAAATTATTTTTTCAGCGCCTTGTGGAGAGGTTGGAAGAACAATATTGAATTATCAGATGTATACGAGTTGAATACCTCGGATAAAGCTTTAACAGGAACCAAAAAAATCGAAAAACACTTTAAATATCGACAGAGGTATGCCTGTAACATCTTGAATATGAATAAATACTAACGTATCATGGATTATGTTCCACAAGATATTTCGCTTAGGCGGCAGATCAGAAAAGAATAAAGCTTCCAACCCCCAGTTTTGTGAGTGAGAGAGAAATTCGTATTTTTTCTCTCTGCGCATGGGAAAAATTTTAAACCCACCACTCTGGATTTACCAGAGAGATATAGTTCCATTCCCCACGTGACCTAGCTATTTCCACCTAGATTTAAAGCCGTCTCAATTCGCGGGTGTAACGGGTATTTGTTGGCCAGCTTTCGGCCTAGTTGATAATCCATAATACGTTAGTATTTATACATATCCATGGTCACATTACCATGTTTTATCAAAGAAATAAAATTTACTATTTAGTCACTCCATGAAAGATAACGAAGAAATGAAAAGTTTCTTAAACAATTCGCAAAGAAATAAGAATGAAGTCTTTTCTATCATGATACCTCTAGTGAAAACCTTCTGGCCTTTGTTACTTTTTGGCGCTATTTTCCAAATATTATCCGATCTATTTGAATGCACCATTCCGTTCATAATAGGGTAAATAATACATTTCTTCCTCCTCTATCGCGAATACGTATGAATTTTACCAGCAGTTTCACTTAGACAGTACCAAACGCATTTAACTTTAGTCATTACACTGTTTGGTTATAAATATGTAATGAGAAAAACTGTTACTTCAGCTTGAGTCCGCAGTTGAAATGAAGAGTTCCCTTTTTAGACTTATAATCGACTATTCCTCGAACGATGACTATCTATGGAAAGGAATTTTTTACGCTTGCTTGATGGGTTTTGCCAGTTTGATGCAATCTCTTTTGATTGAAGGCAGCGCCATTTGTAACACAAAGTTAGGCCTGAGACTGAAATCGACCACAATGCACGTTCTTTACAAAAAGGTAGCAGTGCCATGAAATTAATCATGAACTACTTTTCTCTAACAAAGGTACATACCTCGTGTCCATTTCAGACCCTTCGCTTATCCAGTTCTGATCACCGTTCCCTAACAATAGGCGAGATTCTGAATACCATGTATGTCGATACGCAAAGATTCGTATTTTTCTCGTTACAACTCGGGACGATGTGGTCAATATTGGCACAGATTTGCCTTTGCTTTTACTTTTTGTATCTACAGCTGGGATATTCGGCGTTCGTGGGACTCGCGATGCTATTAGCAACAATTCCAGTTAACTTTTACGTTTCAAGAAAAACTAAGCAAGTGCAGGTTTGTTAGACCATTCAATTTGAACACCACAAGTTTTGTACAGTTTGAAATTACAGCCGTAGATGCGATTGCTTCATAAATTTCTAAGACCTACGAGTTACAACATGGCAAATAAACCCTCCCTATTTTTCAATATCAGTTTCTATTAGCTTGCCTTTTAGTGGTCAATCTAATCAATATTTACTACATTTTTATTGCCTGTTTCAAGGGAAAACTAATGAAAACTAAAGACAAAAGGATGAAAATGATGAGTGAAATACTGAACGGCATTCGAATCTTGAAACTGTACGCTTGGGAAAAATCGTACGAAAAAATTGTGACCAACTTTAGAAATATGGAAATATCTAAATTACAAAAACAGGGAATACTGTCTGCAGTCAACATGAGTATCTTCCACGCAGTACCCTTCCTAGTAAGTACAATCAGCATAATTTTTCTTTACTTCTGTCATTTCTTGTTCAGTATGGAGAGTTCGGGCTTCATTTTTTCGGGGTTTGAAGAGATTTTTCTTAACATCGAATCAGTTGTCTCTGCTGGTTTAACGATGATTAGGGGAACTTTAAACTTAACGTTTTGCAGATTACAATTGCGAGCTTTGGTACGTTCCTGGTGATCGACGAAAACCATGTTCTGACGTCAACCAAAATGTTCGTCTCGTATCAACTACTTCGATCACTGTCTCTTGTATTGTTCTTTTTACCAGATGTTGTTGATACTTTAGTCCTGGTGAGAAAAGATGACCAATTGCGGCTCTTAATAGTTATTTTGTTGATCATATCCATTATTTCATCTCGCAGACCAAGGTATCACTATCAAGAATAAACAAAGTTTTAAACAGCAACGAAACTGTGGAATACGTACAGCAAGGATTAATTAACGAAAACTATAGTAAATTTGCAATAATCTAGTCAGAGTAAGTTGATTCTAACCAATATCTCTTAATGAAATTTTTAGGTGTTGCAATGTCGAAGGCCACATTCAGTTGGAATAAAACTGAACCTCCTTTTTTGCGAGACATCAACTTCAAAGTACCAAAGGGATCATTGGTGGCCATTGTTGGACCCGTTGGTTCTGGAAAGTCTTCCCTGTTGTCGGCGTTGGTTTGCGAGATGGAGAAATTGGATGGGCAAGTGAGGGTGTCGGGGAAAATATCGTACGTCCCTCAACAGCCCTGGATTCAGAACGCTTCTTTGAAGAAGAATATTCTCTTCATCGATGACATGGATGAGGAAAGATACAACAAGGTCATACGCGCATGCGCCCTTCAATACGATCTAAATCACCTACCCGCATATGACGAGACAGAAATCGGCGAAAGGGTTCGTAAAATAAAATAACAGCTTTAGAATTTATTGGCGCAAAAACCTATACTTAAGATTTTGTAAAACGTTCTTGAAGCCAAGTAACTGGTTGTACTAACATGTAGGGTATCAATTTGAGTGGTGGTCAAAAACAAAGAGTCAACGTGGCTAGAGCTGTTTATCGAACAGATGATATTTATCTCTTGGATGACCCATTGGGAGCCGTGGATGCGCACGTTGCTAAGCATATATTCAACGAAGTCATTGGGAAAAATGGATTACTTAGAAATAGTGTAACTAACTTATGATTTACATTTGAACAATTAGCGAAAAATGAAAGCACGTTATTAGGCTCCAAATGTTTTCATAACTTCCTTTCTCGAATAGACCAGACTTTTGGTGACACATAATTTGACATTTCTACGATATGTGGACGAGATAGTCTTCATGAGCAATGGAGCCATCATCGAAAGAGGAACATACGATCAGATCATGAGTAGGGTGGGAGTTGCCCGCGATTATTTCGAGAATCACATGAACGACACTGACGTAGATTCCAACGAAAAACAAAGGTACAATATTGTAAGATGAAACATATTTATAGGCATACATTGTCTGATGAACTTTGCTATGTACCTTCTGCTGGGTAGTTGTGAAAAATAACAGAACGAATTGGCATCCAGTACTGGATGGGGATATGAAATGTTGAATTAAATGCTTTCATCAAATACATTTGCAGCCTTAATTCATTAAGACAAGGCGAGTCGATAAAAAACCATACAAACTATAGTTCCAAAAAGGAAGGACACTCGAGGCTAACCACTACGGAGAACCTTCAGAAAGGTCATGTACGTATTCGGTAATTCTGATACCACTAACAAAGTGTTCTTGGTTCATGTCACTCATTATTCCATATTTCAGAATTCATTACCTGTATGCAAAGAATATTTTAAGACCATGGGGATCCCTTTTGGTCTTACAATACTGGTTTTACTATTATTTAACCACGGCTTTTATCAGGGCTCTTTGTATTGGATGTCCTTGTGGAGTGAAGACTCGAAATATGGGCCAAAAGTCGAAATAGACTTAAGAAAAACGCGTCTAACAACATATGGATTGCTAGGTGTTGGAATATGCGTCACATCATTCACCTCGGTGGCTATTTCAGCATACGCCTCGATCAGGGCTACGAAGTTATTCCACCAAAAAATGCTTTATAGTGTTCTTCGTTCACCCTTATCTTTCTTCGATACCACCCCGAGTGGACGAATACTAAATCGCTTCTCGCAAGATGTAGATGCCTTGGACAAGCAACTACTCAGTACGATGCGGTCCTCGTTCTTTCTCTTAGTGGGTAGCTTTGCAATGATCATCGCAACTACCGTTCAATTACCCGTTTTCATTGTACCAGTTATACTTGTTTTTATTGGGTTTGGTTTAATTCAGGTAAATCAGTGCTCATTTTGAACTATTCACTTCGATATAGAATACTTATTTTTTTTCTTTCTAGCGTTTTTTCGTGAAGACTAGTCTTCAACTTAAAAGGATTGCAGGCATTCGGAATTCATTTCTCTTCTCCCACGTTTCTAGTTCAGTATCTGGAACTACTGTTATCAAAGTTTGCAACGCAGCAAATAAATTAGAGTCTCGGTTTCTCAAACTAGTAGACGATAGCAATGCGGCTACTTACATGATGAATATGGCTCAAAGGTACGTTCATCTTGAAACGCATATTTGGTGGCCATCTAGCATAGTTGGAAATCCATAAGATGTTAAAATTTATTCATATCATGATGACTGTGATTCTGTTGGTCCTTGGTTTGAGTGCATCTTTGATTTCATTATGTTTCATTCGTTTGTTTGATTGTGAATCCTGATCATTTCATCTGTTTTCTTCGTTTGTTTGATTATGAATCTTCAGATTCGTTATGTTTTATTGTAGTTTTATTTTGAATCTTTGGTTTGATTATGTTTCATTCGTTTGTTTGATGGACGTTTGATTGTTGTTGCTTTTTCCTCATTAAGATTCACTTTTGTTTTCAATTGCAGATGGTTAAATTTACGTTTGAACCTCCTGGGGAATATTTTGCTATTTACCACATCTCTCTTCGCAGTACTTAACAAAGCATCTCTATCTCCGGGAATTCTTGGATTTGTCATATGCAACGCTGCTGGGGTGGATATCAAAATTACTTTTAATTTATCCAACATTTCAAATACGAAGTTAATTTTTTTTTCATTTCGTGTTAGCTTATTGCGTTTGGAAAGCGACTAGTTATGTTGTTGACGGAAGTGGAAACGTGTTTTGTGTCTGTTGAACGAATTTATGAATATTGTAATCTCGAATCGGAGGCTGAATGGGACAAACCAGAACTGAACCTCTCTCCCGAATGGCCACAACAGGGCAAAATTGTGATTCGTGATTACTGTACTAGATATCGCGAAGAACTTGACTTGGTATTGAAAAACCTTAACCTGATCATTGAACCGGGAGAGAAGGTGGGAGTGGTGGGTCGAACAGGGGCAGGAAAAAGTTCAATGACCTTGGCGTTATTTCGACTGATTGAGAGGGTCAGTGGTCAGATTGTAATTGACGGAGTAGATGTAGGTGAAATGGGTTTATCGGATTTACGATCGAGGTTGACCATCATTCCCCAAGAGCCCATCCTCTTTTCGGGCACTCTAAGACAAAACCTCGATCCCTTCGGCCAACACGACGACCACCGGCTTTGGGTCGCTCTTGAACACTCTCACCTCAAATCTTTCGTGAAATCGCTTGACCGGGGACTCGATCACGCTCTCACTGAAGGAGGAGGCAACTTTAGGTAATGTGTTGGCCTTGTAAGTATCCATGTTAGATAACTAAAAAAATCTGTATATTATTTAAAAGCGTTGGTCAGCGCCAACTGGTGTGTTTAGCTCGGGCATTGTTGAGAAACACTAAAATCCTTATCCTGGACGAAGCGACGGCCTCGGTAGATATGGACACGGATGATCTCATACAAGCGACAATCAGAAAAGAATTTGTAAACTCTACAGTTATCACCATAGCGCATAGGATAAACACCATATTGGACTACGACAGGTATTGTACATAACTCTTATAACAATACAAGGCATCATTCAGAAACGTTTAATAATCATTGCACAGAGTGATGGTTCTCGACCAAGGTCAAGTTGTCGAGTTTGACACACCGCAAAATCTTCTCATAAACAAGCACTCATTGTTTCACGAGTTAGCAAAAGATGCAAATATTTTGAAGGTATATTTATAGACATTAAATATTAGTTGTATCAAGTTGTATATATAATAAACAGTAATTGATTAAATCTTATAATTCCTTGGAATGTGTTATTAAGCCAATCTAGCAATTCTGTAACAGAAAACAGGCTGAGCAAGCCTGATCTTAAAATATCCAACAATTGAATATTAGCACGATCAACTGCATTGTTGACAATATTACACTCACAAATAATGTAGCAGACAATTGCTTTCTCGTCATTGTTTAAAAATTCAAGGCAACACATACACGTTTTACACTAAACTTATGATTACTACAGGAACAATGTGGTGCTCCAAAGCATCATTTATTTCATTTTTTGTGTCTAAGTAGGCGCATATCACATTGAACGCATTTGTCCTCACTTTTCCCTTTCATTTTAATTTTGTAGTTATTAAGTTCCAACAGCATTTCACGGTTTCCACTCTTTTGCCGATCAACTACACCCCAAGCGGTTTCCACAAAGAAGGCGACGAAGCAAGTGGCTAAAGCGAAAGAGGTAACGAGGAAAACTCCTTGAATGTCTTTGAGACATAGTGCTTTTTCGGTGGTAAGTTCGTCCTCTTCATTTAATATTTCACTCCTGTTTCGTATTCCAAATTGAATCTTTCGTTTGTTGACCATATCCATCCAACCTTTGTTCATGATCCCGGCTTCAATCAATCTGTAAAGACTTGAAGTAAAGAATAAGAGGTGGAATAACAACAAATTTTACGCCATTGTTTTCCAAACGCCGAGTTGCAATGTGATGAGATTGGAAAACTACCCCATCACGTAGACCAAATTGTCATAATACACTACTGAAAACGGGCATACCATAAAATGTCTAGTGACATTGTTTAAATTTATTTTAAACATTTTGGTGGCATAGGTCAAGGCCAGTTGCTAAAACATAGTTTTCTGAAATTCGAAAATCGTATTTCATATGTAATGATAAGATACATGTTTTACAATGGAACAAAACATGTTGCAACATCGAAAACATTGGGAAACACTGTTATACACGGATTATTGTCTTACGGAATATTGATCATGCTTCTGAAAAGCGATCCTTTAGGAAATCCTAAACCATACTGAAAAAAGTAGAATCTATCCTTGGCGAATAGGATTCGATCCATTCCCATTTTGGCAGCAGTAGCTTCCATCAAGGACGATGCCGAAATCAAAGCAAAGTTCTCGTGAGTTGCCAATTCAATTCCCGCTTCGTGATCGGCAACCACCGCTTCTGTTCTAGATTCTTCCATTTCAGTTTTAAGAATTTTGAAAATTCCCTTGACATCCGAGCCCTATGAAAAGTAATTATTAAACATGGTTACAGTTAGGAAGCATTCACCGGTAACAAGTCTAGATACGCGTTGATGTTCTGCAGGAGCTAGGAACTGATGATTATTAATGCAGAAAAGTCATTGGTCACCAGACAAAACACGTGTTTTTAAAGGTTTTTAAAATATTTCTAACTTAATATTCGAAACGACATTGATACATTCGGTGGAAATCCCATTGTCTCAAAGCTGTAGGCCTTGACGATGGGTTTGTAGGCACAGTGATGAAAGGTAGTAGACGTTTTCGACGTAAAAAAAGGGTGTGGCAAGTTGGAAACCGTCAGTATCAGGATACAAAATGACTATAGCGCAGGCGCCTAAAAGTGAGATGAGAGGCAGCGTTTTATCCGCGCGTCTTCTCTGCTTAGTTACATCGAAATGGTCTATTATGGCTTAAGTGCCCCACCCTAGGCTAGGTACAGCGCCCAATCAAATGACTTTAAAAAATGGTAACCAATAACTTATTTGCTGATTTTCTTCGAGTAAATGTATTTGGAATTACTTAATTATATGCTATATAGCTTCGATTAACACCGTACAAATTATCCAATCACAACACGAACTAATTCTATCTTGACTGATCGCCGTCGACTGTTACCAAAACGTATTTCATTACTTCAATGACGCGATAAAGTAACTCTTACGTTAAGTATCTCCAACACCTGGGAGTCCGCTATGGTGCCCACTTTAAAATGTCCGTTCTTAGCGTTTTTCAATAAAATTGCTATGGTGTCAACGGGTTCTTCCGTCGAAGGGAAGTTAAGAAAGGAAACAAGAGTCCCGGCGTAACCAGTGAAGAAAACGAATGAAAATAACCAAAATGATCCAATTATGATTCGTATCGAATTTGGTTGCGGAAGTGACATTCCACTTCCTGTAAAAGTTAGACATCAGTTATTTATTTTTAGCAGAGTATAATTCAGTTAAAACTGACCATGTTGAGTCACAGCACCAAACATATACAATGCAGCGTGTGACCAACCCCAAACTGGGACTCCACGTTCAGGGACAGGAATTATTTTAAATACAACGTGGACGATAATTGGCGCTAGTAACAGGGTTATAAAAACATAGATCCAAACCTGAAAAATAAATGAATTCGTACCTATTTTTGAAACTAATCCGTACAATCAGAAGTAAGATGAGACTAGAAATAAAAAGCTCTAGCATTGGTAGTAGATCCTGGCACTAGTGAACAAATTTGAGGATTTTATGCCACTTTCATCGCGCCTACACTAGGGAGAGAAAAATAGGTCGAGTTCCCAAACATTTCCTACCCCCTTCCCCTCAACCTAAAGCCGCGGAACACGGACGCGGGTGCTTGATTCTAGTTAGGCCGTCTACCGCCACGAGCGTCTCTCGCTTTGGAGGGAAAATTCAGAAACCGCTGCCAGAGGGCCAACCGTTGGTGTTGTTATCAAGAATATTCACTTTCGCCAAGTGAAGAATTTGGTTACCTCGATACTTCTAGTCTCATCTTACTTCTGGTACAATTAAACTATTCTGTTTTACAATAATAAATAAATCTAACATCGAACGTGTAAGGGAGAACTAAAGCGTACACTGCTGACAGTTTTCTGGGTTTTCTTGTAAGGAAGGTCACTGAATCGAAGAAATTAGGTATGCTATAATCAATCACGCCTTGTTTTTCGGGTGTGATGGATAAAGCCGTAAATCCGTAATCAATTTCCTGGAAATGAAAATTAATATTGCATCTTTAATTTGTGTAAGTCAATAACATGGCGGACCTTGGGGAATAACTAAACTGCAGCGAAGTAGACTAGCGCATAAATTACCAGAAATTACTATTGTTTTGTATCGACCAAGCCCCCAGTTTGTCAATAAGATCCATGGTTTTAAACTTAAGCATTATAGTAAATTAAAATCTTTCTAAACCTGTCTTTGAATCAAGCCAACAAGACCATTCCAGGTTCCATTTTTAGTTGGTTTCCCCCATAAAACGTTTCGAGGAGTCCGTAGCGAGTACCTATCATATAATTCAGTTCAAATCAGTTCAGTTATCATGAATAAAATTTTAGAAACATTCAATTACTTAAAATTAAAATATTGAGCAAATGCTTTAATCAGTCCTTCATCGATTCCAGTTATTGGTATAATTTCTCCTCGACTGTCATTTCCAAGAACCATAAAAGGTGCCATGGTTATTGTTCCAATTAATATGTTACGATCGGCAATTAAGCTCCTGTGACTCGCTTTGTAGACCAATTGTGACTCGTGATTTTTGTTGTATCTCCACATAGCATAAACAACACGTTCAGTTTTACACTGAAGAACGGGAACCTCGGCAATTTTTAATATCACCATCTTTTTATCGGTTGAAAATCTGCAATAAGCCTTATTTTGGGAACAAGAAATTCGTGGTTATTGGATCATTAAACGTTTTAGAATTAAGTAAGATTACGAAAACCGAAATTAAGATTTTTCTATATGCAAGGCAAAAGATGCAATAGTTGGATCTATCAGAGCTAGATTTAATTTTAGACTTAGGAATGGAGAACGGTTAGCATTTACTTCAGTCCGACTCATAGCCCAGTATAGCCCCTCTCTCTAACACGTAACGAAAAGTTTAAATTATCTTATTGGCTAACTTGAACATTTTGATGACGTTGCTGACGGGGACGGCGAAAAATACGTAATTCCTTTTGTCGCTATGACCCGCCTCTTATTTCATTCCCCTCCGTCCCGTGGAAAGGGGTCCGGGACTTTGACGCGCGCCCAGATTACTCTGTTCTCCATTCCTACTTCTAAAATTAAATCTATTATTGGATCTATAAAGAAACTACACTTCTAACTGTCGCTAATGGCATCACTTTCACGTAACCTCGAGCAGACATTTTTTTATAACCTTAGGGGCAGGCATTTACTGCTTAACCCTTGGCAATTGAAGTTAAAACAACTAACCGGTTTCTTATCGTGACTGCACAGTTTCTTGTCGTACGGTGATAAACTGTTGAATTTACATCCAAGGCCACTTTCTCGAATAAGTCTTTCCAAACGCTTCAACTCCCTAATTTCGTAACCAATCCACAACCAGTCAAATACTCTATATTCAGCCTTTGTGAATTCAATCTATGTATAGTAACAGATCATTAGACCGGATACACAGTGCGAAAAAAAAAACAAGACGAACACTTATCACGAGTAAAATGTTGCTCTTCTGACGATGGAAAAACACTCAATGTAGAAAATATTCAACGACATTTTACTAACAATAAGTGTTCGTCTGATCTGTGCCATATTGTATACCTAACTGTCTGATTAAAAAAATGTTATTACCCATTCGAAAAGATTAGTATTCGGAATTCCTAAAGGTATAATAGCGACACTACTATAAGATGACATTTCTTGAAATTGGTCCAGGACCGAATTTTTCCGGGGAGTGTGACTAAAAATCTCCCAGAACATAAATGGTACATTTAAATCGAGTTCAGCTTCGAACAAAAGACTGGCGACACAATTAGCTTGACTTCTTCCTAAATTACAAAATAACAGGCTGTTAGAATGGAATTTTATTTTTGGTATAAATATACATCGTATTACCATTCGAGTTTGAATTAAATGCGAACACAACCTGCGTTGTTTCAAGAAATTCCAATGAAGTGAAAAGAATTTCAACAGAAACTGGTAAACACATTTTCTTGTCCGCTTGAAGTGTTACATAGTCTATAACTAAATTGTTTTATATTTTAATGTCAAATACAGATAAGTGTTTTAAGGGACTGGTTCCAGGGAAAGGTTTCCTGTCTATGTAGATACTAAACACTAAGTAGTCTGCTTTGGGCACACCCGTTTGATACGTCAGCATTGTAAAGTTTTTTAAATAAGCTAAACTATTATGGTTTAAAGACTAGTGGTTCGAATCTGTTTCAACATTGAAGAATTCAGCTAAACAACTTCTAAAACATTCCCCTGGTGTTACTGCATATTAATAAACATGCAGTTTAAATAAACATTAATAAACATTGCATAAAAACAAACAAGCCACATTCCCAAATATATACATAATATTCATTAACTTCAACTTGATTTCTTTTACACAATAAAAATAATAATATTTTTAAACTCACCATTTCCAACGCAAATATCACAAAACACCAATAAAAGCCATGACTTTAACAAACATTTCATGGCGTTGTTTCACAGATTATACAGGTCTTTCACTTTCTCCGTGAAGTATTCGATAACTGTTTTATTGGTTAGAAGCGTTCTTAAGTGTACAATAAGATCCGAAGTCATTTGCGTGAGATAAATAGATTAGTTACAATTTTCTAAGATCTGTTAAGAAATTGGAAACGTCAACTACCTAGCCAAAACATGTTTGTTGAAAACAAATTATTACCAGTCACGGCACTTCCAATGCAAAGAGAGTGACCTTTAATTGTACATCGACCTGTATTGCGCATATACTAACTAATCGATAAAATAATAATAAGAGAAAACGTATGGTTCCTCTAGGGAAAAAAACCGTTCATCTGGAAAAATAATATGTCGCTCTAAATTAGCATATAAGACACGAAAACTCCAAAAATAGAATTTAATTTTTCTCACGTTATGTTTCTTTATGCGAGCAGTTGACAAGTCTGGTAACGTTTTTAGAACCAAGGTTTAAACAGAAGTAAGATGAGACTAGAAGTAATGAGCTAACCAAATTCTTCACTTGGCGAAAGTGAATATTCTTGAAAAGACACCAACGGTTGGCCCTCTGGTACCGGTTTCTGAATTTTACCTCCAAAGTGTGAGAAGCTCGCGGCGGTACACGGCCGAACTAGATTCAAGCAGCCGCGTCCGTGTTCCGCGGCTTTAGGTTGAAGGGAAGGGGGTAGGAAATTAATTTGGAACTCAACCAATTTTTTTTTCTCTAGTGTAGGCGCGATTGAAGCGGCGTAAAATCCTCAAATTTGTTCACTAGTGCCAGGACCTATTACAATGCTAGAGCACTTCACTTCTAGTCTCATCTTCTCTGGTTTAAATAATGAGAATCATTGTGAGTAGATTAGGACCCCAGTGTCTCGCGTAGTGTCCATATGGGAAATTTAATTGCTTGCGCTTTCTTTAATATGGTTCTAATTGATATATTCATTATTTTATACCCTCTTCCGACTAGAAAATGGGACAAACCAGATTCAAACCTCCCTCCCGAATGGCCCCAAGAAGGGAGAATTGAGTTCCGCGATTACTGTACCAGATATCGCGAAGAACTGGACCTCGTATTGAAGAACATTAACCTCGTCATTGAACCGGGAGAGAAGGTGGGAGTGGTGGGCCGGACGGGGGCGGGAAAAAGTTCAATGACCTTGGCGTTATTTCGACTGATTGAGAAAGTCAGTGGTCGGATTTTAATTGACGGAGTAGATGTCAGTGAAATGGGATTATCAGATTTGCGATCGAGATTGACCATCATTCCCCAAGAGCCCATCCTCTTTTCAGGCACTCTAAGACAGAACCTCGATCCCTTTGGCCAACACTACGACCACCGGCTTTGGCTCGCTCTTGAACAATCTCACCTCAAATCTTTCGTCAAATCGCTTGACCAGGAGCTTGATCATGCTCTCATTGAAGGAGGAGGCAACTTTAGGTAAATGTATTTGCTTTGTATGTAATTGTTATCTAACGTCCGAATATATTTAATAGCGTTGGTCAGCGCCAATTGGTGTGTTTAGCCCGGGCATTGTTGAGAAACACTAAAATCCTGATTCTGGACGAAGCAACGGCCTCGGTAGATTTGGACACGGATGATCTCATACAAGCCACAATCAGAAAGGAATTTGCAAACTCCACAGTCATCACTATCGCTCACAGAATAAACACCATACTGGACTACGACAGAGTGATGGTTCTTGACCAAGGACAAGTTGCCGAATTTGACACACCGCAAAATCTTCTCAACAACAAGCAGTCGTTGTTTCACGAGTTGGCAAAAGATGCAAATATTATGTAGATAATTATTAAAACTTATATTTTTCAGTTTGTTTAATGAACAATAAAAACATTAAATTGAAAATGATTGCTCGCTATTTATTTCTTGTAAGATATTTTGAAAGATGTTTCCCATTTTAGATATAATTATATGTAATTTCAGTAGTATTATTTGCATTGAAGGCTTATGTCTTATCGTATAAATATGCAGATTTGGCAGATTTTAAGTCATTTATCTTCGAAATAACCGACATTTTATCAATAACATACTCGACTAGATCGCCAACAAATTAACGAAGGTTAGACGTAATACTTTGTTACAAGAAATTCCATTCAGTCTTAAGTCTGACGGTCTACCGCCAAAACACGAAAAGAACATTTAAAGATTTATTGCTGGATCTAACAAGACAAACATTATGATTATGAAATGTGCAACGATCAGCAAACTTGTTTAAGAGAACGATAGGCGGCGTTTGAACTAAGCGTTGTAAGCTTAAAATAATCGACGCACTTGTCATTTCTGAACTGAAGAGTAAAGTTCTTTGAGTGGGAGATACGGGTGATTATAATTAAGTCTAGCTTTCATTTCGAGAGCGATTTTTGTTGGTTATAGTCTAGGACACCATATTAATTTATTAAAATAAATACCTTTTATAATTAAAAAAAAATGGCACTACCTATATGTCAATCCACATTTTGGGTAAGAAAACCGTCTTGTTTATAATCCGTTTATGTTCTGTTTGATAGTTTCGTTTAAACGTCTATTGGTAATTACATAACACATTAATTTTATGAAATTCAAATGCTGACGGTGTTTTAAAAGATTAAAACGTAGAGACTATCATGTATTTATACCTTTAGCATTAGCGTAATAAAATTAATGTAAATATAATTTAAATGCCATACGCGAAAAAGCTGGAGCTCTTGCTCCATTTAGAAAAAAAATAATAATTGCTTTGAAGAATTGCGAAACAACGTAAAAGGCAACGTTTCGTTTTATAGGATACAAATTTAACGTGGCATATGGACAACCCCGATTTCACGCCATGCTTTCAAAAGACTGCTTTAGTTTGGGCACCATGTGCCGTACTCTGGTTGTTCTTACCCTTCGAAATGGCCCTGATTTGGAAAACAAAGACAAGAATTTCATGGTTTTCCAGTCTCAATGTCAGAAAACTTGTAAGTATTCCTAAAATATTGTTGTACTTCATAAAATGTTCTCAAAACAAATCTTAATTACTAGCTTTTGGTTGCCTTACTAACATCGCTTACCGCCTTCAAATTGGGGAAGCAAATTTACCAGGGAGATTATGATTTGGTCGATAACTTCTCGGAAGTTATTCTAGTCGGAACTTACGTAAGTGTTTCCTTCATAATAATTGTTCCTATTTGAAATCATGTCTTTGTTGAACTCATCACTAGGTATTAGCAATGTTATATATCGTCTATGGGAGTTCTTGTGGGCTGTTATCGTCCGGAATTCAGTTGTTATTCTGGTTCCTATTAGCAATATCTCAAACAATAACTTTGAGATCCGCTATCATGGATTACTACCGTGATGATGTTAGTAACGGTTTTATAAAATTAATTAGAGTGGACTAACATTTTTTAGATGTATTTCTAGAATGAAAAACGTGAACTCTTTGGAATAGTAATGAAATCTGTAACGTATCCCCTGATAATAATTACACTGATCCTGAACACTTTGACTGACACCAAAAGGATGTCTGTAAAGAAAATAGATGATCGACCCGACGAAAAAGTAATACACGTTTGAAATAACTTTGGTACATTTAGAATTTGAATAATCCTTTCTAGGTATCTCCAGAAGAAGAAGCATCGTTTCTTTCTCGTATGTTTCATTCTTGGCTCACAAGGTAAAGAAATGTTATGAGGAAAATGCATTTCATTAATCAAATTATTTTTTCAGCGCCTTGTGGAGAGGTTGGAAGAACAATATTGAATTATCAGATGTATACGAGTTGAATACCTCGGATAAAGCTTTAACAGGAACCAAAAAATTCGAAAAACACTTTAAATATCGACAGAGGTATGCCTGTAACATCTTGAATATGAATAAATACTAACGTATAATGGATTCTGTTCCACAAGATATTTCGCTTAGGCGGCAGATCAGAAAAGAATAAAGCTTCCAACCCCCAGTTTTGTGAGTGAGAGAGAAATTCGTATTTTTTCTCTCTGCGCATGGGAAAAATTTTAAACCCACCACTCTGGATTTACCAGAGAGATATAGTTCCTTTCCCCACGTGACCTAGCTATTTCCACCTAGATTTAAAGCCGTCTCAATTCGCGGGTGTAACGGGTATTTGTTGGCCAGCTTTCGGCCTAGTTGATAATCCATAATACGTTAGTATTTATACATATCCATGGTCACATTACCATGTTTTATCAAAGAAACAAAATTTACTATTTAGTCACTCCATGAAAGATAACGAAGAAATGAAAAGTTTCTTAAACAATTCACAAAGAAATAAGAATGAAGTCTTTTCTATCATGATACCTCTAGTGAAAACCTTCTGGCCTTTGTTACTTTTTGGCGCTATTTTCCAAATATTATCCGATCTATTTGAATGCACCATTCCGTTCATAATAGGGTAAATAATACATTTCTTCCTCCTCTATCGCGAATAAGTATGAATTTTACCAGCAGTTTCACTTAGACAGTACCAAACGCATTTAACTTTAGTCATTACACTGTTTGGTTATAAATATGTAATGAGAAAAACTGTTACTTCAGCTTGAGTCCGCAGTTGAAATGAAGAGTTCCCTTTTTAGACTTATAATCGACTATTCCTCGAACGATGACTATCTATGGAAAGGAAGTTTTTACGCTTGCTTGATGGGTTTTGCCAGTTTGATGCAATCTCTTTTGATTGAAGGCAGCGCCATTTGTAACACAAAGTTAGGCCTGAGACTGAAATCGACCACAATGCACGTTCTTTACAAAAAGGTAGCAGTGCCATGAAATTAATCATGAACTACTTTTCTCTAACAAAGGTACATACCTCGTGTCCATTTCAGACCCTTCGCTTATCCAGTTCTGATCACCGTTCGCTAACAATAGGCGAGATTCTGAATACCATGTATGTCGATACGCAAAGATTCGTATTTTTCTCGTTACAACTCGGGACGATGTGGTCAATATTGGCACAGATTTGCCTTTGCTTTTACTTTTTGTATCTACAGCTGGGATATTCGGCGTTCGTGGGACTCGCGATGCTATTAGCAACAATTCCAGTTAACCTTTACGTTTCAAGAAAAACTAAGCAATTGCAGGTTTGTTAGACCATTCAATTTGAACACCACAAGTTTTGTACAGTTTGAAATTACAGCCGTAGATGCGATTGCTTCATAAATTTCTAAGACCTACGAGTTACAACATGGCAAATAAACCCTCCCTATTTTTCAATATCAGTTTCTATTAGCTTGCCTTTTAGTGGTCAATCTAATCAATATTTACTACATTTTTATTGCCTGTTTCAAGGGAAAACTAATGAAAACTAAAGACAAAAGGATGAAAATGATGAGTGAAATACTGAACGGCATTCGAATCTTGAAACTGTACGCTTGGGAAAAATCGTACGAAAAAATTGTGACCAACTTTAGAAATATGGAAATATCTAAATTACGAAAACAGGGAATACTGTCTGCAGTCAACATGAGTATCTTCCACGCAGTACCCTTCCTAGTAAGTACAATCAGCATAATTTTTCTTTACTTCTGTCATTTCTTGTTCAGTATGGAGAGTTCGGGCTTCATTTTTTGGGGGTTTGAAGAAATTTTTCTTAACATCGAATCAGTTGTCTCTGCTGGTTTAACGATGATTAGGGGAACTTTAAACTTAACGTTTTGCAGATTACAATTGCGAGCTTTGGTACGTTCCTGGTGATCGACGAAAACCATGTTCTGACGTCAACCAAAATGTTCGTCTCGTATCAACTAATTCGATCACTGTCTCTTGTAGTGTTCTTTTTACCAGATGTTGTTGATACTTTAGTCCTGGTGAGAAAAGATGACCAATTGCGGCTCTTAATAGTTATTTTGTTGATCATTTCCATTATTTCATCTCGCAGACCAAGGTGTCACTATCAAGAATAAACAAAGTTTTAAACAGCAACGAAACGGTGGAATACGTACAGCAAGGATTAATTAACGAAAACTATAGTAAATTTGCAATAATCTAGTCAGAGTAAGTTGATTCTAACCAATATCTCTTAATGAAATTTTTAGGTGTTGCAATGTCGAAGGCCACATTCAGTTGGAATAAAACTGAACCTCCTTTTTTGCGAGACATCAACTTCAAAGTACCAAAGGGATCATTGGTGGCCATTGTTGGACCCGTTGGTTCTGGAAAGTCTTCCCTGTTGTCGGCGTTGGTTTGCGAGATGGAGAAATTGGATGGGCAAGTGAGGGTGTCGGGGAAAATATCGTACGTCCCTCAACAGCCCTGGATTCAGAACGCTTCTTTGAAGAAGAATATTCTCTTCATCGATGACATGGATGAGGAAAGATACAACAAGGTCATACGCGCATGCGCCCTTCAATACGATCTAAATCACCTACCCGCATATGACGAGACAGAAATCGGCGAAAGGGTTCGTAAAATGAAATAACAGCTTTAGAATTTATTGGCGCAAAAACCTATACTTAAGATTTTATAAAACGTTCTTGAAGCCAAGTAACTGGTTGTACTAACATGTAGGGTATCAATTTGAGTGGTGGTCAAAAACAAAGAGTCAACGTGGCTAGAGCTGTTTATCGAACAGATGATATTTATCTCTTGGATGACCCATTGGGAGCCGTGGATGCGCACGTTGCTAAGCATATATTCAACGAAGTCATTGGGAACAAGTTGGGAAAACCAAAATATTACCTCTCCGAGTCAAACTTATTTACCTAGATATGGAATTATTTCTCTTTTTTGAAGTAAAAATTTACGAAATATTGAAGCAGTATTCCAAGCATAGCGAATATACAGTAAAGCAGACGACATTTTACATCCAATAA
>JAEQBA010004659.1:0-40373 GCA_019434445.1 Phalangium opilio | reverse complement strand
GGAAAATTTCAGACCTGATAGATTTTGGACGAACTTTAACGTGGTGTGGTCTATCAGAATCTCCCATTGATGGCATTTTCGCAATATGGAAAATGGTGGAAAAATCTAGAAAACGTTTAATAACTCCGGTTCTACTTAACCGATTAACACGACATTAGGCTTACATTGTAGATTACCGTCAACCACATAATATATCTCTAAAAATAATTTTCCCTACAACTAACCAGAAGTTCACAATCTGACCCTGAAGATTAGCCTCATACTAAAAATGGCGATTTAAAGCATTTTATGGTTTTCATTTTTAGAATACATTTGCAAAATAAAATATTTGCAATTACTGGAAAATTTTATTTCTTTTATGTATCGAACGGAAGAGGGTAAAACAGCCTTTGTACCATCATAAACTAAATGTTTTAATATATAGTATACCATTGTTCGCCGACACTTGTCAATACTGCTAAAGTTGAGTTAAAGCGTGTAGTAAAAGGTTACCTTAACCGAGTGTATACTTTAAATGAAGATATTAGAATTTAGCTATAGAGTTAAAAATTGGAATTAGCTTCTCTTCCACCAACAAGTGTGGCAGCAAAGCAGCATTCAAACAGAGTTTATCACCAAGTTATTTATAGCGTAGTGTTTGAAGGATATTGCAGCTTGGAAATATATTTTTAGTAGCTTTTTTCATGATGACATTAAGTCCTCATTAATTTAGTGGGAAGTGTGGCCCTGTTGACTTTAGAAAGAAAGACAAATAAACTATCGTTTTAAATAATGTTTGTTTAAAAAATGTAAGGGTTTGCGTCGTTATATTGTATACGTTTGACTTAATTTTGTGAGAAAAGGATATCGACCGGGGTTTATGACAACGGAAGTCCTATGTAAATGTTGTAAATAGTAAAGACTTGGAGGAATCCGCTTGACTGGAGGCGAAAAGAGAGTGTGACAAGCTCAGCAGCATAAGTTACCCACAAGTTGGCTCCCCCAAGGTAAAGAGAGTTTTCTTTTTACTGTTATTTACTTATTTTATGGTTCTGTAAGTTAGGTTTCAAGCAACTTAGCAACGCTTTTAAATCATAGGTACATTATATGAGGCACCATCCCATACACTGTTAAAATAAAGGTATTTTGAAGGTACTACAAAATACCTCCGCGACTTTTTTAGTACCCATGAACGTATTCTATTAGTTGTCTCACAGTGCGGGTATTAAATGATTTCGAAAAACGTGTTTTGGAAATATAAGGTATGTAATGAAGCCTTTTAGAGTTTCTGCGCTTCTGGTGGTATGTTATCGTACCTTGAAGTAGAAAAGGACTTAACAGTTTTTAATAAGAGGGATTTTTTAGCTCCGGCGTGCTAATTATAACGAACACTACTAAAGCAAAATACATGATATAATACTTCTAGCCCAAATTCCCTAACACTGACTGTTTACTTCACCATTAGCACTGGTAATGGCAGCGTAGAAGAAATCTCTATTGGAATATTATAAATAAACATGCCAAAGACTGGAAAGATGCCATGGAAACGGTACTTCGTCATCTTAAAGATAACCAAACGTGGCAATTAGTACCACGACCTACAAATAGGACGGAAATTGGATCAAAATGGGTGTTTAAGAAGAAATATACAGCTGACGGCACCTTGGATCGCTACAAAGTTAGGTTAGAAGCTAAAGAATTTTCCCAAATCCCTGGCGAAAACTATATGGACACTTACTCATCGGTCCTGAAAATGAAGTCGCTGAGAATACTCGTGTCCCTCGCATCCAAATTGAATGGGCAAATACGACAGCTAGAAGTTACAAAGGCGTATCTCAATGGAACACTCCAAGAAGAAATTTACATGGAGCAACCAGAAACGTTTCATGAAATCGGAAAGGAAGACTGCTTTTGATTTTTATAGAAAACCATATATGGTTTAAATGAAGCAGAACGAGAATGGAATAATTGTTTCGATTTCGACCAATTCCTCAAAGAAACACATTAAACTCGATCGAAAGCGGACCCGAGTATTTATTACAATCTAGAAGAACGAATACTCACCGGTGTGTATGTCGACGATACCCTATTGATCGTAAAAGACGAAGAAACAGCATTTTGAAAAAGTCCGAAACTCGGCCCGAGCCTGAGTATATAGTTGGATTTCCAGCTTGGCCCGTTACACGCATTTAGCAAGCCCGGCCCGACACGGACCGACACATTACATGAATTGAATGGGCCCGGCCCGACACGGACCGACACATTACATGAATTGAATGGGCCCGGCCGGACACGGCCCGACACATTACATGAATTGAATGGGCCCGGCCCGACACATTACATGAATTGAATGGGCCCGGCCCGACACATTACATGAATTGAATGGGCCCGGCCCGACACATTACATGAATTGAATGGACCCGGCCCGTTACACGTAGTGCAGTTGTAAGTTTCATATTTTTCTTACATAAAATCAATGAATTGAATTTTCATTTGCTTTAGCGTCGTGTATATTCCATTTCTTTTCGTCACATTTAGCGCGGTAGTTTCGAAGGGGGCGACTTTTAAGAAACGGGACTTCTCATTTTCTCTCTATTTTACCGCGAGATGGCATTGATAGCTGGACCGAAACGGGCGCGAATATGGGTATTTAAAATTCCAAGCGCGAGAAAATGAACATTACAAATTCCTCAAGTCCAGCTAATAGCGCTCTCAGGTGAGAGATTTCGGCAACTTAAATTGCCAAACGGAAAATAAAAATCGGCAAATTAACGTAGGCAACGCTTTGTCCAACAACAGAGGATCGAAATAAACCGAGACTAAAATTACCAACTTTTAACACGTCTAGATAATAGAAAGATTAAGTAAAGAGCAAAAATACGCCAAGTAAAAGTCTATAAACCCAAGCTCACTTGATGCAATCTCTATTACATCAAGAGAGCTTGAGCTTATAGTGATGTTAAATATCACAGGAACAAAAGTATTGTGGAATTAATGATCACGTGCGCCAGAACACAATTTGCTTAACCTCTCTCTTGCGAATATAAATCATCCCTTTACCAGTATAGGTGGCGTTCAAAGTGTAGGTGGAAAAGGGGTGAAACTCCCCAACTGAACGTCAGGTCACAGCTTAAGCCAATCGGAAGCCTTGCAATACCACTCTCCTATACTCCCTGTAAAGCTATGTTGTATGTATGAACTCGGTATCTACCGTGAGAAAGTTCAGTAATTTGGACTAAAATCCGAGATACTCTGTTTCCCACGGTTATAATGTGGGATGGAAACATAAAATACTGCGAGACTTCTCGATTTTATAAAATATTACACTAAGATTCCTAATATTCGTAAGGATTCGCGAAATACTTCGAATAATATCATTATACTCTTCATATTCTCAGTATATTCTTCGTATTACATGTATTACACTTAATACACCATACTTTGCAATATTTCATTATTTCGAATATACTTCACATTACTTTTCGGTATTTTTTCATACTTCAAATATTACGACACCAAATGTACACCTACTTCACGTAGTGGTTACCCCTTCGGGTTAGCCGTTATTTTAAATTTTTTAACGCTTTGTCGTGTCACGTGTGCAATGGAACAAGTGGAACTGGAACTCGCCGGCCCTTTTCTCAACTGATCTTTAAAAGGTAAATATTAATTATATATAATGTTTAAGTGTCATTGCATTTGCTCTGAATAAATATTCACCATTTTTTTTTTATTTTAAGGTGAGTCTGTGACTTAAAATTGAATGTCTAGCCAAGGCTTACGATTTTACGAAATAACTTCTGAAAGACAAGTGATTCAGCTGGTGAACATAAAATATATCATTAAAGGTAATTGATATTTAACGCATGTTTAATCGTCGGAGTGGGTAAAAATAGTACGGACATATAAGATAAGTCTTGAGAATTTTTTTTATATCTAACTTTTGATTTTATGTAAGCGCTGTTTTAGAACACGTGAATTTTAATTATTTAAAACATTCGGATAGTATTAGTTTTAAATTCTTAGCATATCTGAGCTTGTGGAATTAATATATTAAATTATTATTATGGAAAACACTATTGGTCTGAGCAAACGACAAATGAGAAGAAAAAGAGCCAGGTATCTAAAAAATGTAAACCATAGAGTATCAATTGAGCCCCAAGCTAATTGTCAAGATAATTTTGAAAACACAGGTTTAGAAATCCATTTAAATGATGGCACAAAGATTGATAATAATAGACATACTGATATTCTTAGTGACGTAGCTAGTAACGAGGATATGGGTAATATCAGAAGGGAATAAGAGAGAAGGGAGACATTAGAGCCTGCTTTGGTAACGAGAGTCCGACCAACCTCAAGAAAACCGCGAAAACTTTGCGCAAGTACACAGCTTTTAACCAATTTACTGCAAAAATAGTTCTTTAAGTTCTCCGCGGTATCGGCCCATTTGTCTGCTAGATTTTCATTCTCCAAAGGCTTAGGGCTGTCGATGTTTCGTTCTTATTATAACCTCAAGTATGTATTTTATTGAAACTAATTTGTATTTTTTAATATTAATTCAGAATAATTAGTTTTCATCTATTTATTACCTTCAAATTATCTGATTTAGGTATGTTTTCAATACCCGTGTATCTAAACTAATTGCGCAGCTTGATTTCGTTTATCAACATGAAATTCGGCCATTTTTATCTCCTTCAATGTAAAGTTGTAAAACTACTTTTTATTCGTCAACCGAGACGTCACCTTCTTATGTGACGTCACAGCTAAGGCAGAAGTTTGATAGCCAATCAGTGAAGGGTAGTTGATTTGAGGTTAGTAAGACTGTTGTTTCGAGTGTAAAGCATTACGGAGAAATAAAGTGTGTCCCTTCTCTCTTATTCCCTTCTGGTAATATATCTGCAATCTCTTCTAGTTCTGATGACAGCTGTGAAAGCTTTCCCAATAGTAATAATTATTCAAGTTCTGATTGTTCCGAGGATCAAGGTGCGTGTCTTGCACAAGATCTTAAGCATTGGATAATAGAGCACAATGTTGACACAGTTAAAGTTAACAGTTTGCTTAAAACTCTTAGAGCCAATAATCATACAGAACTACCAAAAGATTGCAGAACACTTTTGAAAACTGTTCGACATACTACGGGGATTTCTAGAGTGAGCAACGGGGAGTACTGGCATGTTGGGTTAAAAGTATTTTTGAGAAATTTCTTTGAAAAATATCAGGACTTTCCAGAGGATATTTCATTTGCCATCAATATTGATGGCATCCCTTTATTTGAAAGCTCAACTATTACTTTTTTGCCAATTCTGGTGGGGGTTGATAGTTTTTCAAAGGGCATTGTTGGAGAAGTCTTTCCAGTAGGTGTTTTTTGCGGTGAGAGTAAACCTGGTTCCCTTGCTGAGTACCTAGATCCATTTATTCAAGAATTATCAGATCTCAGTCAAAATGGGTTTTATACGGGTCAAGGTCAATCAAATGCAATCTAGATGGACCATTTATTTTAGATACAAAGGGTCACACTGGATATTATTCTTGCGACAAATGCACTATTCAAGGATATATGCTAGACCATAACATGGTTTTTTTGGAAAAGGATACGGACGACTCAGTATCGCTGCGCAGTAATACCACTTTCCGAAATCAACAGAATGAAGTACACCATTTAAGAGGCGCTCGTTCTCCTCTCGAGATTCTAGACCTGGATTTAGTAGCCCAATTTCCATTAGATTATATGCATCTTGTATGTTTAGGGGTAGTAAAGAGGTTCCTAAGGTCTTGGGATAAGAAAGGGAAGTTCATAGTCAGACTAAGTAGTCGCCAAGTAACTCAGTTATCATCAAGGTTAAGCATATGTACCCTATATATTCCAAGTGAGTTTGCTAGGAAGCCTCGATCACTGAAACATGTAGATCGTTGGAAAGCAACTGAGTTTCGACAGTTTCTCCTATTCACGGGTCCAATTGTTTGTAAGGGTATTTTGGCTAATGATGTAATGGACCACTTTAGGTTGCTTCAGTGTGCGATCTATATCTTAGCTTCGCCTTGTTTTTCTAGAACACTAGTTGATTATGCAGACGAGCTGCTTGAAACGTATGTTTCTTCCTGTCCTGATTTTTATGGTCAAACATTTGTTAGTCTGAACGTTCATAGTTTAAAACATTAAGCTGCAGATGTGAAAAGATATGGACCATTAGATGCTTTTAGCGTATTTCCATTTGAAAATCATTTACAGTTTTAAAGAAAAAATTGCGATCGCCTAATAAACCACTTCAGCAGTTGTGTAAACATTTAAATGAGGGTCAGAAACTATTCGCTAAACAAACGAGAGATAGTGGTAATCTACTGAAACAGTAATTTAAAGACAACAGTCCCAATATACCAAAGAATGCTCAGTATTTTAAAAAGTTACAGACCCCCAACTTTATTTTAACTGCTCGATCTGGTGATAATTGTGTTAAATTAACCACTGGTGAAATAATAAAAATAAAACATATCTATCGGACAGATTATGTTAGCTGGGAGTTTATGTAAATATTACGATAACATTTTTACGTATCCTCTACCTTCGTCAGCCCTGGGCATGTTTGTTGCCAGAATCTCAAAATCTGTTAAATCCTATCCCTTAAGTGTGTTTGATCAAAAATGCTTCCTTAGTTCTAACGACAACAATTCACTGGTCACGATTATTCCAATTCTTCACTATGCATAGTTTTCACGGATTAAGAGTGGCAACTCAAATTGAGTCTGAAAGATGGAACAGCTTTTCTTTAGTCCGTTTAGAAATAACGACTACTAAAATATCAGGCTATCATTTTCACATTAAAGCAAATCGCGCATCCAATGAATCTCCTACAAGGTAACTTTCCTCCTGATTTCCAGGCTTAGCTTGGCGAGGCTAGTGGGCGAGATTTAAAAGTGCACTCATAAATTCCGCCCACAAATTCCATCTGCCTTCGCCAATTAAGTCAAAACTTGAGTACATGAGGATAGTCACCTTGTAGGGGATCCACTATGGACCCACTCTTTGCTTTAGAGTTATTTTTTTTAAAGAAATAAATGCTAAAACGGGAGATAACAAATGAGACGTCATTAACCATTTACTTTCTTTATTGGAGGATTCGAGAAAAACCAATAGGATTTGGTTTTCCTTTGTTTTTTAGTTTCTATACTTTAGGCCAGATGTATGTAATATTCAGCTTTGCCGAAGGAACAGTTGAGGCTGTACCATTGTATTGGTGCCCGAATGAGAAATCCTGCTTCTGGCCCCCGGGCAGGTTGAACCACGACACTGTAAAGCTGATCACATCTTCAGCAAAACCTAGTTCAGACTGGAGGTTGTACGAGGGGAAAATAATCTACAAGACCAGTACGTTACTAAATATTTAAAAACATATTCGGTTTGTCAACATAAATAAACAACATTTCCGCAGATTCATATAGTCAAGCGAGGGAGAAGTTGAGGAAATCGGAGGTGACCTCCGACTTAGCCAGTGAAGCAGAATGTGGGCGAGGCAAGAGACGAAGGGTTAAAAAGCTATCCCCCGTAGACGTTTTGAATAAATCTGATTCAGACGATGAAGAATTAGACCTTTCTGCAAAGAAAACGCAAACAATCAAAGGACGAAAATCTATCGTCTTGCTAAAGGCTCCTCCAATCCCATTGAAAAATAGTAAGTTAACAAAAAATGCGAATACCCCAAAAGTTTAGTATCCCAAATGGGTATGATTTTATGAAAAACTATTAATTTTAATGTTTTAGTTGAAATGGCAAAGTCGTTAAGGAACGATATGAGAAGAACAGAAAAAAAACTAGCCCCTCATAATAAAAGTACGTTATATTTCTGATTTATAACCCAATTACAATTTTGTTTTTTGAAAAAAGTGAGGAAGGATCAAATTAGGAATTCCTCTACAAGTCATTATCTAAAAGTCTTCAAGAGCAAGGGTTCTATATCTTCAAAACTTGGGAATGAAGGTGGTCATTGTACCACTAAAGCCATTGATGGAAATTTTTTTACTAGTTCTTATTCTTGTGGTGATTCTTCCACCGACTCCCGTGACAAATGTGGTACTATTGCTAAAACCAATGACAAAGGTAATTACTCCATAAAATATTTTTTGAAGTTGATACTAATGTTAAATATTGAACTTGACTCTTCATTCAAAGACTGTGATGATCCAGCCTCTTCAACCAATAACTGCCATGAACGTGACTCGCCAAACAAAGACTTTGATGAACGTGACTCGCCTAACAAAGAATGTGATGAACGTGATCCTCAAACCAAAGACTATGATGAACGTGATCCTCAAACCAAAGACTATGATGAACGTGATCCTCAAACCAAAGACTATGATGAACGTGATCCTCAAACCAAAGACTATGATGAACGTGATCCTCAAACCAAAAACCGTGATGAACGTGATCCTCAAACCAAAAACCGTGATGAACGTGATCTTCAAACCAAAGACTGTGAAGAACGTGATCTTCAAACCAAAGACTGTGATGAACGAGATCCTCCAACCAAAGACTGTCATAAAGGAAATCCTCAAACCAAAGACTATGATGAACATGAGCCTCCAACCAAAGACTGTGATGATTTTTCCTCTCAAACCAAAGACTTTGATGAACGTGACGCTCCAACCAACGACTGTGATGAACGAGACGCTTCAACCAAAGTCTCCAAAAAACATGACTCTTCAATTAAAGTCAGAGTCTCTGAAAAACGTGACTCTTCAACCAAAGCCTGTGATGAGAGTAATTTTTCCAACAAATTAGACTCTAAACATGGTGATGTACGCGATTTCCTTGCAGAACATTCTGATGAATTTGTAGAAGAAATTGAGTCTTCAGATGAAAGTACCTCTGGATCTTTTCCTTCTGATAAAACACTTGCAACACGAAAGTCCCCTAGAACAACCAACTTTGAACGCGTTTCTCTCGAAACAACCCGCGCTAGCTCCATATCATCTAAGCGAAGAAAACTATTTGAACCTTCGCCATCAAAATCCAAAATACGTCCTAAAACTCTAAAAACTATCTCGCCTAAAAAACAAATCAGAAGTGGTAAAAGTTTGAAAAATATATCGCCGACAAAGCTACCAAGGGGTTTAAGTAGCTTTAAAGCTAAGTTCACCATTAAAGAAACCGCACAAGCGCAAAAGCCTAAAATCATTTTCGCCGCTAAAACAGAAAAGGGATCTCGAATGTGAAGAAATTTTCCCATTAAATATATGAAAAGGATTCCAGAAATAAAGATTTGTCGTCAAAGAACGATAAACCCAAGAAAAATCTGCCCATTTCGCAATCACTTCAAGAGTGGAATTCGCCTCTAACCAGCCTTAATTCTGGAACGCCACGACGAAATATAAACACTGCGCTTTCAGATGTATTTGTCAACACAAGCTATTCAACCAATGATTTAGGTAATATAATCTGTAATTTCGATTCGCGATCAAGCCTAATGACTTTGCTTTCAGCGTCAACATCAGAACCAGTGGCTAATAGAAATGCGTATCATAGAAACCCTGATTATTTAAAAGGTATAGTTTTTTATGACTGTTAAGCTCTTTCTTCTGCTATGTACAAACTTAGTCTCTTTTACAAGTGGCACTTTCAAAAGGTTTAGAAAATAACCCAATAGATGGTTAGTTTTACGTATGGTCTCAGACATTGTGGACTGCGCATAACACTTTAGTTAATAAATATTCGTCCAATTTTATTTAAAACGGTATTAATCGAGATTAGAGCAAATTTAAAATTATAAATTTCCAATTTATAGATGAAAGTAATGAAAAATTCAAGAAAACCGTTCTTATAATGCTGAATGATTTGAATACGAAAGTAGATTTTCTCATAAATAATTCCAAAGAAAGTACAGGTGCCTCAAATCAAGAGATAACTGAAATAGATGAATTTCCCAAACTACCTCTTACTTCACTCCAAGAACTGAAGTTAGTAGAAAATCTACTGGAGGACGAAACAATTCGGAAAAATGCTGTAAGGGTTACATTTCTATTTTCTCGCGTTCATTTTATAAATATAACAAAATTTTCTACTACAACAGATTAAAATGTTTGCTTCCTATGGTGTTAAAAAAATAAAAAACTGTTGTCAGAGACTATTTGATAAAGTTTTGGCTCATCAGTTAATCTTGAAATTCAACTGGGTAGGATCTGGAACTAAATTCTCCTTTGCTGAATTAAATATTAAAAATGCTATTGTTGGTAAGATTTGTTTGGTACAAAATTTCTAATTTGGAACTTAATAAAATAATTTTTTATTTCAGCGGCCATTCAATCGAATTTCAAAGGTATTAAAGAATATGAGGCTGAATTAGCCGTAAAGAAGTATGTCAGGGGAGCTTATGACAGAAAAGGTGGGCGTGCAGAACGAAGGAAACGGGTCGAAGAAGCAAAAACTAAACCCTGTGCTTTGGTAAGTGAAACTGATAACCAACCTATGAAAAACATTAACATGTACAAAAATGGGCCAAGCCTCGCTTCGTGCCCTCTCCGCCGTAAAACGTTCTGAGATCCCATGTAGAGCCAAGTCTGTCTTTTGTTCTCATTCAATCGCCAATTGAACAATTATGTTATAAATTAAATCCTTTTCCTAATTAATAACCAATATTCTTTGACTCTATCATTATTATACATCTTTGTTCGTATCAAAAATATCGTGACTTGGCAAGCGCAGGTGTACATAAGGTTATGCATAACTCACCATATAATTTGTACATAGGGTTGTGCATGACTCATCTTATAAACTTGTACATATCCCCTCGACCATAAACGATTTAGTGAATATCCCTTCGATTATTTTAAAATCGGCAACGATTTAGTGAATATCCCCTCGACTTCCTTTTAATATTACTTATCTGCGATTGCCAAGTCACGATATTTTTGATACGAACAAAGATGTATAATAATGATAGAGTCAAAGAATATTGGTTATTAATTAGGAAAAGGATTTAATTTATAACATAATTGTTCAATTGGCGATTGAATGAGAACAAAAGACAGACTTGGCTCTACATGGGATCTCAGAACGTTTTACGGCGGAGAGGGCACGAAGCGAGGCTTGGCCCATTTTTGTACATGTTAATGTTTTTCATAGGATCTCACTTCTTTTTGTAGACCCTCTAGTTATACTTCGGTAGTCATATTAAAACAAGACTCTCTCGTGGTACTTCGTTTGCCAATATAATGGCTAACGTTTGTCCATATTTACGCTGAATTACCCCTTTCGACCCGCAGAGAATATGCAATAAAGATTGTATGCGATATCCTAATAAAAGAATGTAGCATCAGTTAAGACACATTTCTTTTAAACTACTACTCCTACTAGCTTTAATATATATTTAACTTTCGGTTAACTTTGGACCATTACGTCCTTTCACCAAGAACACACACTATTTCTGTTGAAAAGACGGCAGCGCCATCTAGTTTTAAAATAAAGAACTAAAGAACAATTTTATAAAAATTTCGGGATGTTTTAATTTTTCTGTGCTTTATAAAATAAATGAAAACTAAATCCTGAATTTTAAGTTTCTATCTCCTCTAGAAGTACCTTAGAATTTTGATGATCGGTGAGTGAGTGAGTGAGTGACAAAATAAGGTAAATTTCACCTGCGATATTTCGAAAAGTATATAGGGTAGGAACTTGAAACTTGGAAACTATAGCTACAATTGACAGTCCTCGCGGCAAGCAAAATTTCAGGCTTTTACCTGTACCCATCACGAAGTTACAGTGGGCTTAAAAGTGCCACGAGTTGCTTCGAGAAAAGGATGTCAGTGCTCGACTTGGCTGGGAGCACTGCCGTGCTCCCAGATTTTCTGAAACTGTTTGAGTTAGCATTTATTCATGTTTTTGGGTATTTTTTATATGTTGAAATAAAGCTGAACATTGGTTAAAATTTGCGTTATTGTACGAAAAGTCAATCATATCTGTCGAAGTAAATAAATTTTTCCACAATTTTGAAATTGAATTTAAATAATTGTTACAATAGTTTAGATGAAAATTATTGTAGGGATATGTGTAGGCCAAATGTATGGATATGTGTAGGCCAAATGTATGGATTTGAGTAGGCCAAATGTATGGATATGAGTAGGCCAAATGTATGGATATGAGTAGGCCAAATGTATGGATATGAGTAGGCCAAATGTATGGATATGTGTAGGCGGAATGTAAGAAAGGGTGTTGATCAAATGTAGGAATATGAGATGAATGATTGGTGGGTTATAGTAGGAAAGTGAAATGTGTGAATGATGGTAAAGTGAAGAAAAACGATCGGATTAGGGATGGGCTAGTGATGGAAAATCAGAGGGAGAATGATGGGTTTTTGTGAAAATTTAGCGTGATTCAATGGTGGGGAAGTGTGAGAATACGGATTGGGTGAGTGGTGGAAAAGCGTAGGAAATAAGGTGGCCTAGTGGCGGTGAAGTTGCGCGTTTAGTGTCGGTATTAACTTGAATAAGAGTCGGCCCTTAGGGTGGAAAGGTGGTCATTATTGTGCTGGAAAGCTTTAGGCTTTTTATTAAAACCCCAGCACTAACCCATACACTGGCAAGGTAGGACATGTCCAGTGATATACCGCTGCTGCGCCTACACTGCTGGGCCAGTATGTGGCCAGCACCTGCTGGGCCAGCGATTTTGTGCTACTAGGGAGATGAAGACTTAAATAACATGAAGAATACAGTGAAAGCTATGGTAAGTCACTTTAGACGAAACGTAAAATCTGCAGATCGATTAGTGGTTACGCAAAAGCAATTGGAACTGCCTCAGCACAAACTTATAATGATACTGAAACAAGATGGAATTCCACGTTGGATTGTTTGACCGTTTTCTTGAACAAAAGGCAGCTCTTAGAGCGACAGCGGAGTCCTTGAATTTAAATTTGAACTTCTCGTCTGCTGCCGAAGTAAAAGCCAATGAAGAACTGGTTGACATTTTGAAAGAGGCCACCACCATCATGTCTAGCCAAAAATACCCAAGATCTTCCGACATTATTTATGTTTCGGGTGTGTTACTCAAAAGAGTCGGAAATCGCATAAACAATCGGGAAGCTTCCGAATTCTCAAAAGGCGTTTGCAAAACGTTGTTGAGTCAAATGGAGAAAAGACAATTTCGCAACTTCGGTCGAGAATCTCAGTTTGCACTTGCAACCCTTGTAGACCCAAAGATGAAAAAGAACGGATTTTCAGATGAGGATTCAGCGAATCAGGCAGAAAAATGGCTTTTAGACGCGACTGGCCACGTTGCAGAGGAAGAAACAAGACGTAGAGCCGAGACGCGTGATTTCCGTAGCGTCGATGAAGAAAGCGGAGCAAGTTCAAACACAATGGATATTGATGTCCATAATAAGCCTGGCTCTCTATGGGAAGACTTGGAAATGAAAAGAGGGATATCACTTCTGAGTTATCCAGCGCCACCATCTCCAAGGGTATCCGCAAACGCGAAAGTAATAAGATTCCTTCAAGAACCTACTATTCCCCACTATCTCGACGGTATGCAATGGTGGAGAGAAAACCAACACTCTTATCTGAATATTGCCAAATTAGCTAAAAAGGTTTTACCACTAATGGCAACCAGTGTTCCTTCAGAGAAACCTTTTTCAAAAATGGGTCAAATTGTGACTGATCGTAGAAGCTCCTTAAAGGACTCCAAAGTTTCAATACTCGCATTTCTAACTTCAAACATTCATTTTTTTAGAGTTTTAAAATATGTATTGCAACTTTTCCTTCATACTCTATTTCTTGGCCATAGTCACATGACGGCATCATGGCATGGTGCAGACAAATCTCATTGGAACTACACCTTTAAAAACATTTTCTACTAAGTTAAATATTTTGTCGAAACTTGAAATAAAATTTATTTTGTAAAGTTGAAAGTTTGAATTATTTGTGATGAAATTTGTTTCAGGGCATAAAATTGTGTTTTTTTTAATTTAACTTGCATTTAAATAATATCTCTAGTATTTTACGGGTTACGTTTATTATACGGGTTACGTTTATTTCAAAAGTAGGTGTCGCCTTATACTAGCTAGTAATCGTTAAAAGTAATCGGTAATCGATTACTGTACTTAGTAATCGTAATCGGTAATCAGATCCGCCCAGCACTAGTCTGGTGAATCTCATTTAGCTTTAAGACGGCCATGGGTAAAGGCTCTGTAGTTTACTTCTGCAGCTTTTTTAAGTGCGGCTACACAATTCAGAGGTGAAAAAGATTTTTCATGTACTTAAATAGTTGATGCTATTAAAGTACATGAAATAATTAGTTGAAAATTACTAGTTCCCTGAACAAAGTAATTTGAACTTTCTTTAAAATTATTTCCTCCTTCATTGCTCCTACAGGCTTTACAGTACATGAGGTTATCGTCTTCGTCAAAGTCTAAAAATGTGTACTGATTTCTCCAAGATTGAAGAAATTTCCTTATCTTGCCCTTCAGTTGCTTTAACGAGTCAACTGCAGCACCCTTTGAAAGACTAGTGTGAGTGGCATGATTTGTATCTTCGACTTCTTGAACTTGCAAATTTTCCTGAGATTTTTGAACTTCTGAAATTATTGTAAGATAGAGACCATCTGAACTTTTTCGACTACTTTGCTGAAATGCTGAATTCTGAACCGTGAACTTTGAAATTAATGTTAGATAGAGACCGTCTGAACTTTTTTGACTATTTGCTGAAATGCTGAATTCTGAACCGTGAATTTTGAAAATGAAGTATAATGCAGACCGTCTTAACTTTTTTGACTATTTTGCTGAAATGCTGAATTCTGAACCGTGAATTTTGAAAATAAAGTAAGATAGAGACCGTCTGAACTTTTTGACTATTTTGCTGAAATGCTGAATTCTGAACCGAAATTAATGTAAGATAGAGACCGTCTGACCTTTTTTGACTATTTTGCTGAAATGCTGAATTCTGAACCGTGAACTTTGAAATTAATGTAAGATAGAGACCGTCTGAACTTTTTTGACTATTTTGCTGAAATGCTGAATTCTGAACCGTGAATTTTGAAAATGAAGTAAGATAGAGACCGTCTGAACCTTTTGACTATTTTGCTGAAATGCTGAACTCTGAACCGAAATTAATGTAAGATAGAGACCGTCTGACCTTTTTCGACTATTTTGCTGAAATGCTGAATTCTGAACCGTGAACTTTGAAATTAATGTAAGATAGAGACCGTCTGAACTTTTTTGACTATTTTGCTGAAATGCTGAATTCTGAACCGTGAATTTTGAAAATGAAGTATAATGGAGACCGTCTGAACTTTTTTGACTATTTTGCTGAAATGCTGAATTTTGAACCGTGAACTTTAAAATTAATGTAAGATAGAGACCGTCTGAACTTTTTTGACTATTTTGCTGAAATGCTGAATTCTGAACCGTGAATTTTGAAAATGAAGTAAGATAGAGACCGTCTGAACTTTTTGACTATTTTGCTGAAATGCTGAATTCTGAACCGAAATTAATGTAAGATAGAGACCGTCTGAACTTTTTTGACTATTTTGCTGAAATGCTGAATTCTGAACCGTGAATTTTGAAAATGAAGTATAATGGAGACCGTCTGAACTTTTTTGACTATTTTGCTGAAATGCTGAATTTTGAACCGTGAACTTTGAAATTAATGTAAGATAGAGACCGTCTGAACTTTTTTGACTATTTTGCTGAAATGCTGAATTCTGAACCGTGAATTTTGAAAATGAAGTAAGATAGAGACCGTCTGAACCTTTTGACTATTTTGCTGAAATGCTGAATTCTGAACCGAAATTAATGTAAGATAGAGACCGTCTGACCTTTTTTGACTATTTTGCTGAAATGCTGAATTCTGAACCGTGAACTTTGAAATTAATGTAAGATAGAGACCGTCTGAACTTTTTTGACTATTTTGCTGAAATGCTGAATTCTGAACCGTGAATTTTGAAAATGAAGTATAATGGAGACCGTCTGAACGTTTTTGACTATTTTGCTGAAATGCTGAATTTTGAACCGTGAACTTTGAAATTAATGTAAGATAGAGACCGTCTGAACTTTTTTGACTATTTTGCTGAAATGCTGAATTCTGAACCGTGAATTTTGAAAATGAAGTAAGATAGAGACCGTCTGAACCTTTTGACTATTTTGCTGAAATGCTGAATTCTGAACCGAAATTAATGTAAGATAGAGACCGTCTGACATTTTTTGACTATTTTGCTGAAATGCTGAATTCTGAACCGTGAACTTTGAAATTAATGTAAGATAGAGACCGTCTGAACTTTTTTGACTATTTTGCTGAAATGCTGAATTCTGAACCGTGAATTTTGAAAATGAAGTAAGATAGAGACCGTCTGAACTTTTTGACTATTTTGCTGAAATGCTGAATTCTGAACCGAAATTAATGTAAGATAGAGACCGTCTGACCTTTTTTGACTATTTTGCTGAAATGCTGAATTCTGAACCGTGAACTTTGAAATTAATGTAAGATAGAGACCGTCTGAACTTTTTTGACTATTTTGCTGAAATGCTGAATTCTGAACCGTGAATTTTGAAAATGAAGTATAATGGAGACCGTCTGAACTTTTTTGACTATTTTGCTGAAATGCTGAATTTTGAACCGTGAACTTTGAAATTAATGTAAGATAGAGACCGTCTGAACTTTTTTGACTATTTTGCTGAAATGCTGAATTCTGAACCGTGAATTTTGAAAATGAAGTAAGATAGAGACCGTCTGAACTTTTTGACTATTTTGCTGAAATGCTGAATTCTGAACCGAAATTAATGTAAGATAGAGACCGTCTGACCTTTTTTGACTATTTTGCTGAAATGCTGAATTCTGAACCGTGAACTTTGAAATTAATGTAAGATAGAGACCGTCTGAACTTTTTTGACTATTTTGCTGAAATGCTGAATTCTGAACCGTGAACTTTGAAAATGAAGTAAAATGGAGACCGTCTGAACTTTTTTGACTATTTTGCTGAAATGCTGAATTTTGAACCGTGAACTTTGAAATTAATGTAAGATAGAGACCGTCTGAACTTTTTGACTATTTTGCTGAAATGCTGAATTCTGAACCGTGAATTTTGAAAATGAAGTAAGATAGAGACCGTCTGAACCTTTTGACTATTTTGCTGAAATGCTGAATTCTGAATCGAAATTAATGTAAGATAGAGACCGTCTGACGTTTTTTGACTATTTTGCCGAAATGCTGAATTCTGAACCGAAATTAATGTAAGATAGAGACCGTCTTTACATTTTTGACTATTTTGCTGAAATGCTCAATTCTGAACCGAAATTAATGTAAGATAGAGACCGTCTGAACGTTTTTGACTACTTTGCTGAAATGCTGAATTTTGAACCGTGAACTTTGAAATTAATGTAAGATAGAACCGTCTGAACCTTTCTGACTATTTTGCTGAGATTTTTTTATTTCTGTCTGAACCGCGTGCACAATGAAAATCACTCGAGAACCTTTGGTAATGAATCTATATTTTGGAACGATTTATTTTAAACAATTTAAACAGATTTTTCTGCCACCTCATATGTTAGATTATATTCATTCATCATCAAGAATTCTTCCACAATTACCTTCATGAAATATGTTTTGTGTTTCAATGAAACGCAATGTAAATTTCTAGAACAAGTTAAAATATTAGTTTTCGAAATCTTAACGGAACTGGATTAATGATAAGCGCAAATGAGTGTTAACATTTCAAAAATTATTCATTATTATAAGTTTTCGTCGTCCGTACTAGCAGGAGCAGATGTCATCTGCTCCTGGTACTAGTAATAGAAATGTAAAATCTTGAGCTTCCATTGCCTACCTACACTCGTAAGTTTATACCTGTAATTAAAAAAATTCTTTAAAGCAAGTGCTTCATCAGCAATACTAATTTTCTGCAATCTCGATGGTAAACCAAATTGAAAATCATGATTCCTATGATGAGTACATTTGAAGATATCAAGCTTTAAAGCCGAAATGTATTTCATACCCAGTCTGTATATGTTTTTCTTACATGAATATTTTTTCAAGTTCTCTTTGGCCATATTTCAGTACCTAAATAGATTAAACAAGATTTTACATAGAACAATAAGTGGTTTTTGAGTCTCCACTAAACAAATTTGTTAAATTATATGACCGATGTTTTCGGCTTCTTTGTTAATATTAATTTATGGGTTTCATTTGAACCGTTAATTTTGATCTGACTACAAAATAATAATTTTTTTGGCATATGGAAAAAATACAGTTTGTCAGAATGCTCAGTTAGAAGAACGAAACTCGCGGTGTAGAATATTCGTAGCCTGTAAGGATAAATAACCATCATATTTGAATACTTGATAATAAATCCGTTTAATTTTCAAAGTTGAAAATATCGTTATATTCTAGTCCGTTTCACATATTTTCTTTTCGAAAAAGAATTTATCATGATGGTGTAGTCAATCAATAATTTGGTTACTAATTTTATATGTATGCATTTCTTCTGACTGAATACAATTTGTTAAATTGTACGATTAGATGTCAAATCTGTTTAGCCGAATTCGGTTTATAATAAGTTACGTGTTACATTTCATTCTACCTCCTTAGGATCTAACTGTACGTCTAAATTCAACAAATAACGTTTTTTCGTTGCTTTTCCTTGTAAGAATTTAGCATGTTTCAAGTACTCCGGGTGCTCTAAGTAACTAAAAAAAATATAAAAGTTGGTCACAATATGCTTATCAAGTAATTTCTTTTCAAAGTCACCATGAAATGTCGACAATAATAAAATAATTCTACCTAAATATAATGTCTCCCAAACAAACGGTAGGGATTTAAAGAAAGCAAAAGGTTTTACGTGCTGACATTTCAATGTGAATTTCACTATAATATGCAGTTTGATAGTTTAACCGATAGCACTCAAAAGTCTGAGATATCTTAGAATTTTGCTCGGATTAAATTGGTATTTCGCCCCCAATTTCAGTACATTTAATCGTTACTTCAAACAAGACAAACTTCGGCCTAAATATATATTTACACATTTTTACGTAAATTTCTCCACCATTGGTTTTTTTGTTCCGACAAATGTAAAAATTATAAAAAGTGCAATATGTTTAGCCTGGTTGCTTTGCGCAACTTAGTTTGCTCCATTTCAATCCATACTTACATGGGATCTTTCAAGTTTTATTTTGTATTGTGGGTTAACATGTTTTCAATGTAACCACTTTGAATAAAAAAATTTAACCATTTTTTGGCACTTATTATGAGTTCAGACTCCTAGAAAAAATAAAGGTGTTAAAGATATACTCATACTAATAAACATGTAGTCCTCGCTAACGTTATTACGATTTACAAATAAATTGCTCACTAATACCCAAGTTCAAAATACTTACTCATCAATTTCACTATCACTTTCTTCAGAATAAATGTTTTTGCAATCTGTTGTATAGGTGTAAAGATAAATAACCAAGTGGTTATTATAAACGACATGCACAAATATATACACCATACACACAACTAGCTTCCTTTCTTTGGGAATTATCTTCTGTAAGCTGAAAAGAATTAGCTGAACCTAAAATGTTCTATTTCAGTGCTCGTTTTTGTTACACATTGGGCTCTGTTATAAATAAGAATATATTTAATTTTGTAATGTGTTTGTTACACGTGAAAAGTCGTCTTGTAATAAATAATCGTAAATAAATAAATAAATAAATAAAAGAGCTATATTCGCCTAAGGCAGAAGGTAAAACAAGTTGGGAAAGCCAAAATATTACCTCTCCGAGTGGAGATGACTATCACTACCCCTTAAACTACCTAAATATATGCATCTATCGCTTTTTTTAATTCTTTGCAAGTGCTGGAATTTAATTTTAAAATAGTCAATTGTTCAAGCCTTTTCAATATCTCTCAATTGCTGTGGAAACTCTACTCTCTCGCTATACCTCAACCGTATTCTTAGTCTACCAGTATGAATGATTTGTAACATTTGTCCATATCAAAGCTGAATCATACCTCACCACACAAAAAGCAAATGCCCCAAAACATGGAAGCCACAACCCAATCACACATAAGCTAGGCTCCCACTTAACCAAAATAATTATTAAACAGTTAAATACTCACAAAGATTGGCAAAATCAATCTCCTTCAGTAATACATAGCGCTTAAATATATTATTTTCAGAACAAAATTAATCGAGCAAATTTAACGCTTAACTTCTTCTCTTTAAATTCTATCAAAGAGTGATTCAACTTGTTTAAAAAAAGGTTTTATTCGCAAATAGGGCGCTATCATATCAACCGCAATTCCGTCATATTTAAAAAATATACATTGCCAACACTTTTTTAGACACAATAGTGGAAGTTTTAGTCTCATTTAAAACATGCAAAACAATTATCTCATCTACAAATAGCTTACACATTTCTTTTTTAACAATATCTAGCCGTTTGGATTTTTCTAAAGCAATCTTACCACCAAAATATTTTTTGATATAGAATAAATGTTCTATGTTCTTCATTTTTGAAAATATATTTTTTAGCGTTTGTAATGATTACTCTCTACACCTACACTAATCTAACAAGGAGTATAAATCCACTAGTGGAAGCAGTGTTTTTATTGAAAATATATTTTTTAAGCGTTAAATCTAACTGGGAGTAATATGAAAGGAGTAGAAGCTTATCTCTCTTAGGAAATATGAAATTTTATCTTAACAGTTCGTTAAATCATAAGTTTATAACGAAAAAACGCGGAAGGGGAAAACGAGCAGACAACAACGATTTTTGGAGGTAGAAGTTTAAGAGCGCCATCTGTCGTCCGTGCCAAAGTTGAACTTCCACTCGAAAGGCAATGGGAAAGTGGATAAAATAATGCCATCAGCTATTTAACTGCGTCGATATATTTAACGACTTGACCCATGACATGCCCTTAACACTGGCTTCTATGAATCCTATTTATTCTTGGATGCTAGGAAACTTGGTAGACGTAACAGTCTGTACCAAGTACCCAAGCATCCTTCAATAAACGCCTGGCAACATTGTGGTACGCATGGTACAAATAAAAAATAGGATGTGTATTTATCTTTCGACTCACTCCAAGCCTTTAAGCCCTCAATACAGACGATTTGAAACACTATCGTAATTCCTAGTGTCTCGAATCTCTACGTTCCTGTCCATTATGAACAGTGCTGAGAGAATGATACATCAGAAAGAGCCATTCAAATCGAATTGCCGAAAATATTATCCATATTTTCATTTCATATAACTGAGAAAACAAATTATTATGGTTCTGAGAGGAGCTTCCCATTTTGGTTGTTGTTCTCAAAAATATATCGCAATACACGGGCCTCGATAGATATTGGAGGCAATGAAGGAAATATATCACAATGCGTGGGCCTTGATAGATACAGGAGGCAATGTAGGAAATATAACGCAATGCACGGGCCTAAAAAGATATAAGAGACAATGTACGAAATATAACGCAATGCACGGGCCTTGATAGATATAGGAGGCAATGATTTAACGACTTCGGTACTTGGGTTTATCTTTAATATTTAAATAAATATAATTATTTTTAATTATTTTAATCGCCAGTAAATAACTTTAAAAATAGTTAAATCGTTTAAAATAAAGTTGTTCCTATTATCTTTCGAAACTTTGCTAATATTGACGTTTGAAGTGAAGGGTACCCCTCTCGCCCGCTTTTTTCAAATTTTGGGGTATATATACGTTTCGTTTCCATTATAATAATAGATAAAAACGCATTCGCGTGAACCTTTGGTGGAAGCCCTGCCATTGGGAGGCTAGACGTTTCTCGTAACCCTAGCCGATCGCCGCGTATATCTTAAAACCAAATAATAGATAAAAACGCATTTGCGTGAACCGATGGTGGAAGCCCTGCCATTGGGAGGCTAGACGTTTCTCGTAACCCTAGCCGATCGCCGCGTATATCTTGGAACCAAACGATGACGGAGGAAAAGAAGCCAGAATGTACCGACTGGCGTCCATGTGGAATGGACAAAAGACCTGAAGATGGTGGTGCATTGAAGCTGGTGTCAATGTGGAATTGACGAAGAACAGAAGATGGTGGTGCATGGAACCTGGTGTCAAAGTGGAATTGACGAAGAACAGGAGATGGTGGTGCATAGAAGCTGGAGTCAAAGTGAAATTGACGATGAACAGAAGTTGGTGGTGCTTGGAAGCAAGCACGTACAGACTTGTGTCCATGTGGGATGGACAAAGACTAGCAGATTGTGGTCCTTAGAAGCCAGTTAGTAAAGACTGGTGTTGGTAGATGAATGACCAAATTTCCGTGAACCGCGAACGCGTTCCGGAAATCGGGTATTTGTTTGCTCCGATTTGTAAACTGCGAACGCGGTCACGTGGGGTCTGACAGACAGACAGACACACAGACAGACACACAGACACACAGACAGACAGACACGGCCGGTGTAATACCTCTCCGTGACATACGTCACTCGGAGAGGTAATGAGTATGGCACACAGAAAAAACAACGTTTAGAATCTAAACATTTTCCTAAACGGGAAAATGCAACGCATTTTGAAACACGTTTCCTACCTATACACGTTACCAAATAAAATATTTAGATGAAAGACATGTTCAGAGAAAAATCATTTAGGTTGTAGGCATGCCTACCCGAAATGTGTTTAGGATGTAGTCCTGTCTACTCGATATGTGTTTAGCTGGTAGTCGTGCCTTCTCGAACTGTGTTGAGGTTGTAGTCATGTTTACTCAAAATGTGTTTAGGTGGTAGTCATGCCTAATTGAGCTGTATTTAGGTGGTTGTCGTGCCTACTCGAACTGTGTTTAGGTTGTAGTCATGTCTACTCGAGATGTGTTTAGGTTGTAGTCATGTCTACTCGAGATGTGTTTAGGTGGTAGTCATGTCTACTCGAGATGTGTTTAGGTGGTAGTCATGCCTACGTAAACTGTGTTTAGGTTGTAGTCATGTCTACTCGAGATGTGTTTAGGTGGTAGTCATGTCTACTCGAGATGTGTTTAGGTGGTAGTCATGCCTACGTAAACTGTGTTTAGGTTGTAGTCATGTCTACTCGAGATGTGTTTAGGTGGTAGTCATGTCTGCTCGAGATGTGTTTAGGTGGTAGTCATGTCTGCTCGAGATGTGTTTAGGTGGTAGTTATGCCTAACCGAGTTGTGTTTAGGTTGTAGTCATGTATACTGGAGATGTGTTTAGGTGGTAGTCATGCCTACTCGAGCTGTGTTTAGGTGGTAACAACAAGTTCATTTAAGAGTAGCTTTTAAAAGCTCGTAGCTAGTTTTATTCTTGATTCAAAAATTTTTGATTAATTTCTTTCTCTTCTACAAATTTTAAGTATTTGGTTGATTTTACGAAATAGCTTTTTGGCCCGTTATCTTGTAAAATATACTCTTGCAAAAATCCAAGGACTTGCCCTAGTACAGCTGGATAACTTAAGTCGAACGCGTAGTAAAACGCGAGTAGGTAAAATACGCATTCGGCAAGCGGTTCCTGGATTTTGATATTGCAACTCTTATACACCAAAAAAACTTTTTTTTACCTCTCCGTGTGACGTAGTCCAGGAGAGGTTCTGTAACGGCCGTGTCTGTGTGTGTGTCTGTGTGTCTGTCTGTCTGTCTGTTCGTTGTTACACCCACGTGACCGCGTTCGCAGTTTGCGTATCGGAGCAAACGTGTTCGCCATCTCCGAAATGCTTTCACAGTCACGGAAATGGCTCCTCTACTTGAGTTCTCACACCACCATCTTCTGGTCTTTGTCCATCCCACACGGACACCAGTCTGTTCTTACTGGCTTCTAATCACCACCATCTTCTGTTCTTTGTCAATCCCACATTGACACCAGTGTGCACTTACACTGGCTTCTAACACCACCATCCACTGGTCTTCCGTCTATTCCACATAGACACCAATCTGTATCATTGGCTTCTACTCTATTATCATCGTTTGGTTTTAGGATATACGCGGCGATCAGCTAGGGTTACGAGAAACGTCTAGCCTTCCTAAGGTGGGATCGCCACCAAAGGTTTTCGCAATTGCGCTTTTTCCTTACTATTATAATGGAAACGAATCGTATATATACCCCAAATTTGAATAAAGCCGGCAAGAGGGGTACCCTTCACTTTAAACGTCATTATTAGCAAAGTTTGAGAAGATAATAGGTATAGCTTTATTTTAAACGATTTAACTATTATTAATGTTAATTATTGAAGATTAAAATAATTAAAAATAATTATATTTATTTAAATATTAAAGATAAACCTCTCGTGCAAAGAGAGAGATTATCATTGCCTCCTATATCTACCAAGGCCCGTGCATGGGATATATTTCCTTCATTGCCTCCCATATCTATCAAGGCCCGTGCATTGGCATATATTTCATTCATTGCCTCCTATATCTATCAAGGCCCGTGCATTGTGATATATTTCATTCATTGCCTCCTATATCTATCAAGGCCCGTGCATTGTGATATATTTCATTCATTGCCTCCTATATCTATCAAGGCCCGTGCATTGCGATATATTTTTCAAAACAACAACAAAAATGGGAAACCCCAACTCAGAAACATAATAACGTTTTCATTGGATAGTTAAGTTTATATAATCTTCTTGACACGGAGAGGTAATATTTTGGTTTTCCCAACTTGTTCTCCCTCACAATCATCTCTTGCAATCAATTGCGGTGCATCCTTTAAATTACTGGCAACCTCTAAAGTCTGATAATGAAAATGTATATAAATATATATATGTTGAATGACTACTGATATCAAAATAGTAAAAATTCATACATCTGACATATTTATTATTGAAAAGGGGGCGGTTTTTTTAGCTTTCCTTTTATCTTTTTTTCCACCCTTTGGCTTTGCTCCTTTAACTCTGGCAGGTACATTAAGGTTCAATTCCAAATACTTAATTAAGGCGCAGGTTTTTTCAAATTCAGAACTCTCATCCTGAAAGCAAAAGCGATATTATAAGTAACCATTTCAAAAAACAAAACATTTTTAAGCGTCTTAGGGACTGATTACTTGTGACGCTCAACAACTCTCGGAATTATTAATTAATAAGAAATTAGCTTTGTCAAAGATATTTGAAAAAGGTAATGTTTTTTGGGTTTAATTATAAAATACTGTTCTTTGTTTTTTGGTTATCGGATTTTCAGCCCCGTCTTAAAAGTCATTTGATGACAGCCCCGCGCCACTTAACTGAAAAATTATTTAATAATGAAATAAAAATTTGAATATAGTACCATTTCAAATTCTTCATCAAGTAGACGAGCAATTCTCTCAAAGTTTCCAATAAAGCGCATCTTCGTATTTGGAAAATGGAGGATTAAATCCAATTCAGCTTCAAGCTAGAAAACAATTTATTTCAGTCACATAACATAATAACATGCGTCAACAATTTAAACTTCTTACGTAGCTTGTATCACTCAAATGTGGAAATTGAGTGTACATCTCTTCAAATTTAGTACTATTTTTTGCTATTTGCTTTCTTCTGTTGGCAAACGTCTGTCTTATTAGTTTTAATAGCTTTGGTTTATCTTTCTCGCGTTCACTAAATGTAACTTTTAGTTCAAGTACTGCATCTTCGTGTGACGTATCATCTGTCATATCAATTTCCACGCTGCACAAAGCCTCTTCGTTGAGCTGGGTTTTTTTGCGTTTTTTGGATACTTCACCTGAAAATTTCTATTCTTTGCGGTTTTCGAGCCACCTTATATGCCGAATTTTAGACGACAACTTGTTAATAAGAAATTGCTGAAAAAAAGAAAACAATCTTTACTTTATTACAATAAATAAAATGAATATTTCTAATTCACACTTACCCAAGGTGAATAGGCTGTCTTATCAACATAAATACACGGGTATTTAGCAAAAAGCATTTTCCCCACAGTTTGGTATTCGCCTTGTGTTTTCATGTCGTACTTAGCTAATAATTCATACGCGAGTTCCTTTACTATGGTAGATACTAATCCCATGGGTTTTTCCTTCTTGTAATCGTTTTTCGGTGTAATCCGAAAATTTTGGGAGACTTAACTTTGCATTCTGTATTATAAAGATCTGTTAAATATTCACAGTTATGCCAATGTGTAAAACAAATGCTTACAAATTCAGTCGTTTGGGGATTAAATGCTGCAGTTTGCGAAGTAACTTCGTTATTTTGACAAACGATTTTACTTTGAGTTTCGTCAGTAAACACTGACTCCTGATGTCCACCACTTGAAATCACGAGTTCCGGTACTTCCACATTTGAGATTGTGCACGGATCCGTTGGTTGAGCATCTTTGAAGGAAACAGCTTAAAGTAATTTAACTCGGATTAAAAAACCTAAGGATTAAAAATAGCTGAAAGAAAAGGTCTTTCAAACACAAATGTCTTTCTCTCATTACAAGATGATTTAAACAAAGATATCAATGTACAAACACCCATGCAATAAAAACCTGATAATCCCTCTGGTTGGAATGGACTGCTGATGTCCGCGAATCCTTGAATTCATCATTCGGTCCAAGTATCATGATAGTCTGTTTCGCAAATGGCAGCAGCAAATCCCATTCATCAAGTTCTGTTCCATCAACTTCTAAAACTGCTCTAGCTCCGTCCGATGAAGGAAACGATAATTTTGAACAGGCTAAATATTGAACAGGCTAAATATAAAAAAGTTTTGCAATCATACATATTTAGGGATTATGGCAACATTTCCATACCAGAATTCATGAAACCTAGAAAATTCTCGGCGATCACGGCTTTTTTTTTCACTGTCGTGTGAAATTATTTTGAATACAGTTGACATATTTCAACTCTATCAAATAAAAATCATTTCATCAGAATATCACGCTTTAGTTTTTAACAATATTAATAGTGTGCCCATATTTATTCACATACCATTTAGGTGTAGTATGAAGCATGCAGTCAAATGTTTCCCAAATGTACTTTAAGAGCACATTGAAAGGTATATTCATAAATACAATTAGCAATTAGGTCACCTTATCTCTATTGATACGCTCAACTATTTTTGAAAACCGTTTTTGCCTTCAATTAACAGAACTCTAAATTGGGGCTGTTATATAGCATAACGTAAAATTTTCCTCTGGTAAAATGACTTATCTGTGGCCATTTGAATTTTAAATTTTTAATTGGAATTAAATACTTTCGTCCGCCTAAAGGTCTTTGAAACACGTATCTGTTCAAATGGCTATCAAAATATTCTATTTTGGTTTGGTGGCAAATGGCATAACAGTTAAGATTTATAGTAACAACTTCATACACAATCATGAAAGTGGGACCATGCTCTTCAGTGTAGTCTTGCAGTAAAATAGTGTCTTTCTCATAGCGGTGACCGTAAATAGTGATATAAGAGCTTACGTGCATAGATGCAGTATCAATTGCGTTTTCATCGAAAAAATGCAACAAAGCCTTAATTTCATCAGTAATTTCACATTCATATCCCTCTTTAACGTCATCCAGATCCCCAAGGAAGTTCTGATTTTTTCCTCCACTACCATTGGTTTGTTGTAAACACAACCAACGTTGGTGCTTTAAAGCCATAGTTTTTGGTACATCTTTAAAACATCTCCATTTTTTCCCTTTAAAATACGAGTGTTTACTCTCCAGTCGCATGCACGAATGAAATTTTAAAGGGCCATATCGTCTCATTTGGTCAGGGAAATGTAACAAATAGTGAATTTTGGGTGTTACATTGGAATTTGGATAAAGAATTAGGAAGTTTTCATTGTGTTCCGAAATTAGACATTCAAATGTGTTAGCCATGCTGTTATTAGCAAGAAAAGAAAGACAAATCTGCGTTATTTGAATTAAACGCAAAAAATTCGTCCAGTGTGGATTATGTTTTGGTACATTTAAACCAATATACAACGGCATTAGAAAAAGCAGCGTTTTCATAGCAGATGCTGTTTGCTTCAGGTCTCCCTTTTTCTTTAAGTGTTTTTACCTCTCCGAGTGACGTATGTCACGGAGAGGTTCTGTAACGATCGTGTGTGTCTGTGTGTGGGTGTGTGTCTGTGTGTGTGTGTGTGTGTCTGTTGTTACACCCACGTGACCGCGTTCGCAGTTTCCGTATCGGAGCAAACGTGTTCGCCATTTCCGAACTGCTTTCACAGTCACGGAAATGGCTCCTCTACTTGAGTTCTCACACCACCATCTTCTGGTCTTTGTCCACCCCACACGGACACCAGTCTGTACTTACTGGCTTCTAATCACCACCATCTTTTGGTCTTCGTCCATCGCACATGGACACCAGTCTGTACATACTGGCTTCTAATCACCACCATCTTTTGGTCTTCGTCCATCCCACATGGACACCAGTCTGTACATACTGGCTTCTAATCACCACCATCTTCTGATTCGTCCATTCCACTTGGACACCAGTCTGTACACCTGGCTTCTACTCCATCGTCATCGTTGGGTTTAAGACATTCGCGGCGATCAGCTAGGGTTACGAGAAACGTCTAGCCTCCCTAAGGTGGGATCGCCACCAAAGGTTTTCGCAATTGCGGTTGTTCTTGCTTTTAGCTGTAGTTCGACACCCTTATATACTACCTATTTGAGTAAGGTGAAGCAACCGGCGTATGCTTCATTTCAAACGCCAATGTTAGTCAAGTCTCTCAAGAATGTTTAATTGTTCTTTATTAACGCGATGTAACGCTCAATAAGGCGAACAACTAACGAAGAAAATATTTAATATTAATTATATTTATTAAATTATTTAAGAAAAATCTGTGCTAACTAAAACCATATAGTCAAAGTTTATATAGGACGAGTAATGAAGATTGCGTATAAAGTCGATACACTGTACACATTTCATAGTTAATATAGAGCGAGTATTTAAGAATTTCGCCCACTGTATTACCATAAGTAACATATTAAACATAAGTATGCCTCTTCCAATTGTAATAATGCAAATTTCAAAATGAAACCTATAATCAACACTGACACTCTCACTCACATCAGGCCAGGACTAGCAACCCCGTCGAGTACTTCATGCTGGTCTTTGGGGAATGACATAGTTCTACAATTTTAGCCAATCACAATAAACCATCTCCTTGAACGTATTTGTGTCGGAAATAGTTCGTCTGCTATTTATAGTACGAGCTAGCGCGATCGCGGTGTTTGTATGTTTGACTTTGAGATTGCCATAAGCCGGATATTTCAGCACCAAAAATGATAAGCCTTTTGAAGTCTAAATATTCGGTAAGTAAATCTACCCAGTGCAATTTTCAACTTCGTAATGTGGTCGCGCTAAAGTTGGTCAAAAGTCAAAACAAATCAACTATATAACCAAGGCTTAGGACCGTTGACTCAAATCTCAATGGCGTCTCTTTAAACCTCTGAACCGGATTTCCAATATGGGGCGGAAGACGCTTCATCTTCCACCGCTGGGCTCGAACTTATGATGACGTAAAAGGTCCGAAAATAGGTTTATAGTTAGTTTTGGCTAATTTTCATACTTATGGTTATTATGTTACTTATGGTATTACTAATCATGGAAACTCTAGAAAATTAAAATAGGTCGAGTATTGATGTTAATAGAGACGGAGTAGAGGAGTTGAAATAGGATAAATAACAAATGCAGTTTGTTGTGTTACTGTCTCAGTTAGAGAGGTAACGGTTGGTAAGTGCGAAACTATCGTTTGTGTGTTTTGGGCACATTCGCGTTGTTGGTACACAATTAGAAAGATGTTTTCAATCCACGGCCATCTTTGAAACTTCCACACCTCTGTTCATACTCCTTGGGTGTTTTTTTAAATTTCTTTTTTTAAAGAATTAAGAAGTTGAAACTATATATTTTATTAGCGGCGTATTTAAATATTTTTTACCGTCGCGAAACTCCACAATGATAAGGAAAAATATTTTTTTAAAACATAATCAGATGAATTTGAGTTATAAAGGACTAAAATCCTGTGAATACCTAGGAGTAATGGAGTGAATTTTTACCAATGTCCAGAGATGATAAACATAAGCGGGATTGTTTCATATTTGAATAAAAATACTGTTTCCACTAATAGGTTTATACTCCTTGTTTGTGTAAGAGTAGTGTAGCTGTAGAGTGTAATCAAGATAAAAGCTTAAATTAAACTAACATTTTTTAATCCTCTTGATTTATTATTAATAAGAATATTAAACATTTATTCTTTGTTAAAAATATTTTATGAGCTTTGATTCTAAGATTGCTTAAGAAAAATACGAACTGTTGGGCAGGGTTAAAAAAGACATTTTTAAGCAAATTTTAGAGATTAAAATTGATATTTATGTTTTGAATAAGACTAAAGCTTCCACTATTGTGTTTACACTCCTTGTTTGTTTGACTTAAAACCATCTAGCTTTAGATAACAGTTCGAAAAAAAATCACAAAAATGATATTTTTTAAATCTAATGAGATAACGCCCACCTAGTTGAAAATTGACCTTTTTAGCCCGCGGGAGCCATTCTTAATGAAATTTCTATGCTAGTAGGTTGTCAATTAAACTACCGGTATATTATTGTTGTTGGAAGTTGGAGATAAAGTGAAATTAAGTGGTTGTAAAGAGCCAGCAGGTTTCTGCCGCTTCTTTTTGTGAGTATTTGACTTTTTGTATGTAAAATGGAGGAAGATAATGTTGAGAGTAAGGAGGAAATGCGAAAGCGTAAAGCTAGGGAAAGGATGAGGGCAAAAAGATCGGATCCAGAGTTTAAAAAGAGAGAAAATGAAAGGAGACGAGTTTTAGCAGCTCAGAAAAAAGCTAAAGGTGAAGGTAGCTGTGCTAGAACGTCCAGTTCTAATATGATTGATAGTTCTATGGCGTCGCCAGTCGGCCACGGTAGTTCTCTTTCAGATCGCTCTATTGTAAACCCAGAGCTGGTTACTAACGATGAACCTATGAATTTAGTTAGTAATAATGCTAATAGTTCGACAATGGTAGCGAACGATGAACAATTACCTTGTACGTCTCATGGTAATGTGTATCCGTTAGAGAGAATGAGAATTTTGAGACAGAATGAAGAGTATAGAATGAAAGAGGCGCGATCAATGGCCAAAAAGCGGGAGAATGAGTCATATCGTGAAAGGGAACACCAAGTTGGTATACTGACCAAGAGAGTTAAAAGGCTGGATGAACGGTATAGAGCAAGCGAAAGAGTTAAGAACCAGTTAAGTATGGCTAATAAACGGCAAGATTTAGAGTACGTTGAAACTGAACGTGTTAAAAATCAGTTGGCTATGGCTAGTAAACGTCAAGATTTAGAGTACGTTGAAACTGAACGTGTTAGAAATCAGTTGGCTATGGCTAATAAACGACAAGATTTAGAGTACGTTGAAACTGAACGTGTTAGAAATCAGTTGAGTAAGGCTAGTAAACGCCAAGATTTAGAGTACGTTGAAACTGAACATGTTAGAAATCAGTTGGCTATGGCTAGTAAACGTCAAGATTTAGAGTACGTTGAAACTGAACGTGTTAGAAATCAGTTGGCTATGGCTAATAAACGACAAGATTTAGAGTACGTTGAAACTGAACGTGTTAGAAATCAGTTGAGTAAGGCTAGTAAACGCCAAGATTTAGAGTACGTTGAAACTGAACATGTTAGAAATCAGTTGGCTATGGCTAGAAAACGCCAAGATTTAGAGTACGTTGAAACTGAACGTGTTAAAAATCAGTTGGCTATGGCTAGTAAACGCCAAGATTTAGAGTACGTTGAAACTGAACGTGTTAAAAATCAGTTGACTATGGCTAGTAAACGCCAAGATTTGGAGTACGTTGAAACTGAACGTGTTAAAAATCAGTTGGCTATGGCTAGTAAACGCCAAGATTTGGAGTACGTTGAAACTGAGCGTGTTAAAAATCAGTTGAGTAAGGCTGCCAGGCGTGAAAATGTAAATGTTAGAAACCCAGAGCGTTCTAGAAATAGATTGTCTATGGCTGAAAGAAGGACAAATCCTTTGTTTATAGAGCAGACTTATTTTGAAAGTATTAAAGAAGGTCCAACGTTTCCATGTGAAGGGTGCTCAGGTCTTTTTTTTAAAGCATCGGGTAGCTTTGTTAAGTCTACAGTGCTTTTGGCTGTTCCTGGGATTCACGGTCGTGAATTAGGCGACAAAGTATTTTTATGTAGTACTTGTAATAAAGCTGTGAAAAAGAACGAAATCCCCAAGATTTCCAGAGAAAATGGATTTGTATTCCCTGAAATTCCGGCAGAACTAGTTAATTTGTCTAATTTGGAGGAAAGAATGATTTCACCAAGAATACCTTTTATGCAAATAAGAAGGTTAGGTTGTGATCAACAAAGGGGGATTAAGGGAAACGTGGTCAACGTTCCTATAAATGTAGAGTCTACAGTGTCAGTGTTACCACGGTTACCTCGTGAAACAGATACTATTCAAATTGAGTTTATGAGGAGAATGCAATATAATACACCCTATTTGTATGAAACTGTTAGGCCGAAAAAAATGCACGAAGCTCTTAAGGTTTTGGTGAAAACACCGTTGTATATTAAGCATGGGATAACCGTTAGGAGCGATATATTAGATCCAATTCCAGAAGAACTTGAATTTATTGTTGACGAAAATGACCGTCAGTTAAACCATGGTGATACATTAAGTGAAAACCCACAAGGCTCAAGGAATGTAGAGAATGAGAATGATAGCGATGAAATTTGGAATGAATCTAACGAAGTTAATTCATTCCCAGTTGGGAATCAAGACACGTTGTTAGTGTCATTGTCTGATTTCCTACCCACTAATACCATGCATGTTAAGTTTGCTCCTGGTGAAGGTCAAACGCCAATGTCTTTACTCTATGACGAGGACGCGGAGGAATTGTCATTTCCCAGTATTTATGTGGGTCAGAAGAGAGACCTTAAAGTTAAAGGTAGTTTTGGGGACATTGCTAAGTGGGAGCTTCGTAATATTGATAGGCGTTGTGCTAAAAATCCGTCTAAATTGTTTTACACTTTTGTTAAGTTGGAAACTATGAAAGTTAGAGATTCCATACAAGTTTGTATGAGAAAAACCAAGAGAAAAGATGGCTCAAACTACACTGCTGGGTTTTTATCGTCTGCTGGCGCACTCGATTCAATTATTAAGCAGGATGATGGTTTTAGAGTATTAGAAAATTTGCAGTCCTCGCCTTCATATTGGCAGCATAGGCAGAAAGAGTTGATGGCTATGATTAGGCAGCTTGGTACGGCTACCTTTTTTATAACGTTTTCAGCTGCAGAAGGCAAATGGCCTGAGCTTTTGAACATATTGAGGGTGACTTCGGGTCAGGATCGCTTAGCGAATGATGATATTGGCAATTTAAGTTTTTCGGAAAAGGCAAAGTTGATTCAGGATGATCCTGTTACTTGTGCTAGATATTTTGACCACCGTTTTCGGGCTCTTCTTAAAGCTCTGCAAAAGCTAGGCCCTCTTGGTGTTATTGAAGATTATTACTTCAGAGTTGAAATACAGCAAAGAGGCTCTCCTCATCAACATGGGTTGATATGGATTAAAGATGCGCCTAAGCTTAAAGATGACTTGTCAAATGTTAAAGAGGTAGAGGAATATATTGATAAAGTTATTTCTTGCGCTGGTATATTGAACGATGAAAATGGGGATTTGTTAACGTCATTGCAAATGCATAAACACACGACAACGTGTAGGAAGAAGGTTAATAATAGTTCAGTTTGTCGTTTTGGAATTCCATTTCCTCCCATGCCTAGAACTATTATTTATGATCCGAGTTTAAGAGAACCCGGTACTCTTGACGAAGAACTTAAGTGTAAGAACAATTCCAAGAAATTGCGTGAGCTTTTGCAATCGAAAGAAAAAGAATTGTGGGTAGATAGTTTTGAGGAGTTTTTGGAAAAGTTGCGTATAACTGAAGACGAGTATATTAAAGCCGTTACGTATGACCTCCAAAGGAAAGTGGTTTTATTGAAAAGACACCCTAAAGATACTAGGGTTAATCCGTACAACCCGTGCACTTGCGCCTCTGGCAAGCGAATATGGACATTCAGTTTGTACTTGATCCATACGCTCTGGTTATGTATATCGTGTCTTATATAGGGAAATCTCAGCGTGGAATGTCAACGCTTCTGCGTGAAGCTGCTAAACGAGCGCAGTCAGATAAATGCACGGTGAAGCAAAAGTTGAAGGTGATTGCTAATCAGTTTTTGAACGCGCACGAGGTAAGCGCGCAGGAAGCGGCTTATAGTGTTTTACAAATTCCAGTCTCCAGGTGTAGTCGGGCTTGCATTTATGTTAATACAAATGTGCCCGAAAATCGTGTTCATATTCTCAAAAGCAAAGTTGAGCTTGAACAATTGTCCAAAGATAGTATGGATGTTTTCGCTTCTGGAATGTTAGACCATTACGTTCAAAGGCCAGATGATTTAGAGGCAGTAACGTTAGCTCAATTTGCGGCTTGGTATGAATTTTCCAAAAGTCGTAGAGTTTCGAAAACTCAAAGTCATATTGATGACGGTGAGAACGATGAAGTTCAATGTGGTAAATGGTTAAAACTGAAAAATGATTCAGGGTTCATTAGAAAACGGGTCACTCTAAAATAATACGGTATCGTAGATTCAATTTAGTGAAAGATCCCGAGCAGTTTTATCGTGAACAAATAATGTTATTCTCGCCTTGGCGTGATGAGAGTAGAGATATTTTGACAAAGGATGTAAGATCTGAGTATGAGCTTAGACTTGAGATTATAACGGAATCTAGAAAAGAATTTCATAATGAAATTGACGAAGCAGCTATTGAACAGGCTGTGAGAGATTTCGAAAGTGAAGCTATTGAAGCTGATCTTACTAATATCCAACCTGAATTGGAACATCAAAATGAAATAGATAGGTCTTAATTGTTGAAGATTCTGAATTTCTAATTAATACAGTGGAAGAGGCAATAGGAAATATTAACAGAGATATTCTTGATGGTAATGCGGAAAAAACTGTTGCTCCATCAGTCACGTTAGTTAATGATTCAGAATACAATGCCCTTGTTAGAAAGCTGAATTTGAAACAGAAAGAAATATTTTATGAAGTTCTGCACCATTTAAAGTGCAAAGAAACGCCTTTACGGCTATTTGTTACAGGAGGCGCTGGTGTTGGAAAAAGCGTTTTGATAAGTGCCATATTTGAAGCTGTTACTAGATTTTACAATAAGCACCAGGGTCTAATCCCTCGGAAGTTAAAGTTTTGCGATGCGCACCTACGGGCAAGGCTGCCTTTAATATAGGTGGCGCTACTTTGCATAGTACCTTTTGTCTACCAGTTAGTCAATTTGCCGGAATATTTCCAGGCTAGAAAGTGAAACTCTTCACAATTGTAGATTGATGTATGGTCAAGTGAAATTGGTAATTATTGACGAAATATCAATGGTTGGAGCCAAGGTTTTTAACCGAGTTAACTCGAGATTGCAAGAGATAATGGGTTTCCAGATTATTTCGGTGGAGTATCTGTACTGTTAGTTGGAGATTTTAACCAACTTAGACCCGTCCGCGATCATTTCGCTTTTCAAGGTCAAAGTGATAGTGACAATCCATATGCGTCTTTAATTGGTAACCCAATATGGGAGGAATTCCAATTTAGTGAGCTTGAAGAGATTATGAGGCAAAAAGATGATAAGAGGTTTGCGGAAGCTTTGAATAGAATGGCTGTGGGAACTATGAATCAGGATGATATTGACTTATTCGTAAGTTTAGAAGTAAACAGAGAGCGTGTACCGCCAAAAGAAGCGATACATCTTTTCCCTACTAACGTTGAAGTCAACCAATTAATCACAAGAGACTCTATTAAAAATGAGTACGGAAAAGTGTATTTCATTTTCAGTAGATGTTGTAAATGGTGATCTTAGTAGCGAAGTTAAAAGTAACATTCTTTCCCAAGTTCAAACGTTGCAACGTCTGATACGTATGGTCTTCCTAAAGAACTAACACTCGCTTGTGGTGCGAGATATATGATGACTAACAATGTAGATACGTCTGATGGACTTACGAATGGTGCGACAGGTTGGTTAAGAAAGATAGAGTACGGTACTAATAGGCTCGGGGAACAAATTCCGTTCAGAGTTTGGATTGAGTTTGCTGATGCTAATGTTGGGAAGTTGTTGAGACAAAAGTGTCTTGGATTGTACGAGCAGAATAACTATAACAGGACTTGGACTCCTGTCGAAAAAGTTATTAAGGCATTTAGTAGAAAATGGAGGCAAAATAATGTTTCAGTCTCTAGGAGACAGTTTCCTTTGGTCATTTCTGAGGCTATTACGATACACAAGAGTCAAGGCGATACATATTCGTCCGTAGTAGTGCATTGTAATCCCAGAAAGAAATTAGAGAGAACTCATTTATACGTTGCTTGTAGTAGGGCTAGAAACGCCTCCGGTGGTATATTGAGGGTAAATTTCAAGTTCCAAATGCGCCTAAGAACAATCAAGTAGAAATGGAACTTCAAAGATTACGAGCTACGAGGAGTATTGTATTACCGTTTTTGAACGAACGTGTTTACATTTATGTTCATAATGTGCAGTCCTTAAACGCGCATTTGGATGATATTTTAGCAGACACGGTAATAAAAAATGCCCAGTTATTATGCTTTGTTGAAACGTGGAAGAAAGATACCGATGATTTTAGTGTGCCATCCTTTAAGGAAGTGGGCGGTATTTATCTGCCAAGAACGGCACGTAGAATTGCGTTTGGTTCTTCCATTTATTTAAAAGATATACCCGAAAATGTTGTTAACGATTTGGATAATAGGGTTTTGCGAACCGATATACCTTTTAGAAATTCGCATGTGGAACGTTGCTGGTTGGATGTTTCCATTGAAAATGAACCGATGACTGTTGTTTTGTTGTATAAATCGCCCGGAGCGAGTTTGAGATCAGTTTTTGAGGATTTTAATCCTTTATTCGATATTAGATACGATGCCTCTGTTCCAACAGTTGTAGTCGGAGATTTTAATATAAATTTTTTAAAAAGTAAAACGGCACTGAAAATGTTCTTTGATTCTTTTAACATGTCTCTTATGCCGGGACTTGAAGAGAAAATTTCAACTGACTATCATTGCCAGTTAGATTTAGCGTTCGGAAACAAACTTTTCCAAGACAGATTCGAAGCCTGTTACAGAGAATCGTACTATTCGTATCATAAAGGTATATGTTTTGTTAAAAAAAAATAGCTGTAGAAGTTTCGTAAGAGCAACCGTAATGGTTGGTGAGCATTCTGGCTGTAGAAGCTTTGTATTATAACCCGAAAGGGTTGGTGATAGTCCTAGCTCCCGAAGCTTTGTATTATAACCCGAAAGGGTTAGTGGTAGTCCTAGCTCTCGAAGCTTTGTATTATAACCCGAAAGGGTTAGCGATAGTCCTAGCTCTCGAAGCTTTGTATGATCAGCCTTAATTAATGGTTGATAGAAATCCTAGCTCTAGGAGTTTTGTATGATCAGCCTTAATTAATGGTTGATGGAAATCCTAGCTCTAGGAGCTTTGTATGATCAGCCTTAATTAATGGTTGATGGAAATCCTGGCTCTAGGAGCTTTGTATGATCAGCCTTAATTAATGGTTGATGGAAATCCTAGCTCTAGGAGCTTTGTATGATCAGCCTTAATTAATGGTTGATGGAAATCCCAGCTCTAGGAGCTTTGTATGATCAGCCTTAATTAATGGTTGATGGAAATCCTAGCTCTAGGAGCTTTGTATGATCAGCCTTAATTAATGGTTGATGGAAATCCTAGCTCTAGGAGCTTTGTGTGATCAGCCTTAATTAATGGTTGATGGAAGATGAAAGTTATATATCATTTAGTGGCGTAGCGTGAGGGGTGAACTGATCTCTATTTTAAGGGATTAGATTGTACAGTTTAGTCGAAACTTGAAAGAGGTTATCTAACATTGTTATAATGGTGATATAATCATCAAAGCTGCCATAAGTAATGCGAGTTGAGAGAAGATTCTCGGATTAAAAAGTATTAAAGCCTACTATGTTCAAGTCGAGATTAACAATCTCCTTATCTTGAAAATCCAACAATAGGTATAAATCGTCTTTTATCACTATACTAAAGACTTTCCGTTGCAAAAACACGCAGAATAAAAGTTTATTTAATGAAATACTTATTTGAGTCCTTTCGATAATAGTAAAATATTATCACAGACTTTATTAAAGAGTTAAATAAGCATATTTGCGAAAAAAGGAATGCAGAAATTTATGGTAGGCCGCGGGTAGGATAAATTCACGCACAAGTCGAGATTAACAAATCTCCTTATCTTGACAATCGAACAATCGGTATAATATATCGACTTATATCACTATACTTAAGACTTTGCGTGGCAAAGAACATGCAGAATAAAAATCTATTTTATGAAATACATTTTATTTGAATCCTTTCGAAATAGTGAAACATAATCAGAGGTTTATTACAGAGCTCAATAAGCATAATAGAGAAAAAAGAGAGGGGAAACTTTATGGTTAACCTCGGGTGGGATAAATTCACGCTACGCCACTGCTATAGTAAGAGTTGCTCAAAAAGGGTTAACGATAGTCCTAGCTCTCGAAGCTTTGTATTATAACCCGAAAGGGTTAGCGATAGTCCTAGCTCTCGAAGCTTTGTATTATAACCCGAAAGTTAGCGATAGTCCTAGCTCTCGAAGCTTTGTATTATAACCCGAAAGGTTAGCGATAGTCCTAGCTCTCGAAGCTTTGTATTATAACCCGAAAGGGTTAGTGATAGTCCTAGCTCTCGAAGCTTTGTATAATCAGCCGTAATCAATGGTTGGTGGAAATTCTAGCTCTAGGAGCTTTGTAAAATCTAACACCATTAGATGCAGATTGACTGGAATGGAGATAGGGCGGGTGGTTCCTTGTGGGAAGCGTCTCTCTAACGCCACGCCACGAACAATATTGGAACTATTTCCAATCAAGCAAACTGATGGTTGAAATAGCACACGACATTAGGCCAGTTAAAGCTCGAAAGTCTATCTTAGGTTCACCTTTAGAAAGTTGATATTTGCGGTTTCGTATTTTGTAGAAATTAAACCGGAGAGGAAAAACCTAACCGTGCCTGTCCTAGACCGTATAATCATAAAAATTCAACAGAGCAGACGACATAATAAAGGTCACATGATCTATGCTTTGAAAAGTTTCGGGACTCTCCCGCTAGGGGCGACGATACGAGCTGAAGTTGAAAGATAGGGGTTTTAAGTTATCATTCTAGTCAATCTGTGTTTAATGGTCTTAGGAAAATGAAATGAAATAACCGAAGGGTTAGAAGCTTTACCTTTTAGAGTTGTTGAAAACCCTAGCTCTAGGAGCTGTATGATCAGCCTTAATTAATGGTTGATGGAAATCCTAGCTCTAGGAGCTTTGTATGATCAGCCTTAATTAATGGTTGATGGAAATCCTAGCTCTAGGAGCTTTGTATGATCAGCCTTAATTAATGGTTGATGGAAATCCTAGCTCTAGGAGCTTTGTATGATCAGCCTTAATTAATGGTTGATGGAAATCCTAGCTCTAGGAGCTTTGTATGATCAGCCTTAATAATGGTTGATGGAAATCCTAGCTCTAGGAGCTTTGTATGATCAGCCTTAATTAATGGTTGATGGAAATCCTAGCTCTAGGAGCTTTGTATGATCAGCCTTAATTAATGGTTGATGGAAATCCTAGCTCTAGGAGCTTTGTATGATCAGCCTTAATTAATGGTTGATGGAAATCCTAGCTCTAGGAGCTTGTATGATCAGCCTTATTAAGGGTTGATGGAAATCCTAGCTCTAGGAGCTTTGTATGATTGCCGAAGGGATGGGTCGCTCAAATTGGGAAACCTATTGCCCGAAAGGGTCGCTCAAATTGGAAACCTATTGCCCGAAAGGGTCGCTCAAATTGGAAACCTAATGCCCGAAAGGGTCGCTCAAATTGGAAACCTATTGCCCGAAAGGGTCGCTCAAATTGGAAACCTATTGCCCGAAAGGGTCGCTCAAATTGGAAACCTATTGCCCGAAAGGGTCGCTCAAATTGGAAACCTATTGCCCGAAAGGGTCGCTCAAATTGGAAACCTATTGCCCGAAAGGGTCGCTCAAATTGGAAACCTATTGCCCGAAAGGGTCGCTCAAATTGGAAACCTATTGCCCGAAAGGGTCGCTCAAATTGGAAACCTATTGCCCGAAAGGGTCGCTCAAATTGGAAACCTATTGCCCGAAAGGGTCGCTCAAATTGGAAACCTATTGCCGAAAGGGTCGCTCAAATTGGAAACCTATTGCCAGAAAGGGTCGCTCAAATTGGAAACCTATTGCCAGAAAGGGTCGCTCAAATTGGAAACCTATTGCCAGAAAGGGTCGCTCAAATTGGAAACCTACTGCCAGAAAGGGTCGCTCAAATTGGAAACCTATTGCCCGAAAGGGTCGCTCAAATTGGAAACCTATTGCCCGAAAAGGTCGTTCATATAGAAAATTAATGCCCGAAATGGTCGCTCAAATGGAAACTGTGG
>JAEQBA010004658.1:0-22727 GCA_019434445.1 Phalangium opilio | reverse complement strand
CCACATGCTGGAGGTCCATTTTCCTGACTCTACTTTAATCAATCCAACAAACCCGACTCTCTCTACCCTGTCTTCCACAGGGCTAAGAGGGAAGACTGACTTGTAGCCAGACAGGTTGTCACGATTCCCAAGCTTCGGTGGGCTGTCAACTGTTTTGAGCCCTACAAGTCTCCGGGACCCGATGGGGTCTTCCCTCTGCTTTTGCAGGAGGGCTTAGACCACATCGCCTCTCCGCTTTGCAAGATCTACAGACTCTGCATTGCTCTCGGTCACATACCTTGTGACTGGAAACGCTCTAGGGTCATCTTTATTCCCAAGCCCGGGAAGGCTTCCTATCTCGAGGCGAAGGCATTTAGGCCCATATGCCTGACCTCCTTCTTCCTCAAAATTCTGGAGAAGCTGGTGGACAGGTACATTAGAGACGAGGTACTTTCGGTAACTCCTCTCTCTTCTTCACAATTTCCCTACCAAAAAGGCAAATCCACTAGACGGCCCATCACGGCCTTACGAATTGCCTGGATAGGGCATTCGAGTTTCAGGAAATTTCACTGGCCGTCTTCCTCGATATTGAGGGGGCCTTTGACAAGGTCTCTCTAGCTCGGTTATTACTAAAGCTGTCAAGAGATTTGGCATCAGCGACACTCTTGGCCGCTGGATCAAGTCCATGCTTACCGACCGCGAGGTGTCGGCGTCCCTCCTTGGAGACTCTCTAGGGCTGACTACCAGCAGGGGCTGCCCTCAGGGTGGAGTGCTCTCCCCCTGTTGTGGTGCCTGGCGGTGGACGAACTCTTGGGGAGGCTCGGGGGTGCTGGGGGCTGTAGCTGCTTCGGATATGCGGACGATTTAGCGATAGTCTTTACCGGGAAGTTCCCGGATACTGTTACCGCGCTTATGAGATCTGCTCTCTCTAGCGTGGAGCAATGGTGTCAGGCGGTTAACCTCACCGTTAATCCTGATAAAACTGTCCTTGTTCCGTTTACGAGGAAAATACTAAGGATCTGTTCAATGATATCTCTTTCTTTGGCCAGGTCCTGACAAAGTCCTCCGAGGTGAAATACCTGGGGGTTACCTTTGATTGCAGACTCACATGGAAGCCGCATCTTGATCGGTGTATTAAAATAAAAAAAAAAAAGAAGGCCAAGATGCTCTTCTGGAGGACCAGGAGCTCTGTCGGCAAGACTTGGGGCCTCAACCCCAAGGCTGTACACTGGCTCTATACTGGGATCATTAGACCCATACTATCTTACGGGGCACTTGTCTGGTGGACAAGGGTCCGGCTTAAGACGGTGCAGGCTGCCCTGCGCAAGCTTCAAAGGCTTGCCTGCATTGGTGTTACGGGGGCCATGAGATCGACCCCAACTGCTTCCCTGGAGGTGCTCCTTGACATGCTTCCTCTTCATCTCTTCATTGAGGAGGAGGCTGTCATGGGGGCCTACAGGCTCAACATTAGTGGCTGCTGGGTTCCAAGACTTTGGGATTACAGCCATACAAAGCTCTTTCGGGAGTACGCCGCACTTGAGCCGTCGCTAACGATGTGCTCTGACAAAACCGTTACCAGTTTTGATTTCACTAAGCCATTCAGCATCCACTTCCCCAGTCGGGCAGAGTGGACTAACCTGCTGCCTCTTGGCACTGAGGGTGAAACTATTTGGTTCACCGATGGTTCCAAGACTGATTCCGGCGCTGGCGCCGGCTATTACTGCCAAACCACAAGGGTCGGCTTTTCTGCTTGCCTGGGCACCTTCGCTAGTGTGTTCCAGGCGGAAATTGCCGCGATCTGTTATTGCGCAGATTACTGTATTAACAAAGGGTATACCGGACGGACTGTGAGAATTTATTCTGACAGTCAGGCCGCCCTGTACGCGCTGAACCAGTGTCAGATTACCTGTCAACTGGTGCGCAGCTGCCTTGATCTGCTAGCGCGACTGGCATCCTGCAACAGGGTTCTGTTGTACTGGGTGCCAGGGCATAGCGGATATCATGGCAATGAGCAAGTCGATAGATTTGCGAAAAGGGGTGCGGAGGCCAAGCTCTTGGTGCCGGAGCCGGCCGTCCCCATCCCCTACAGGCACGTCAAACGGTGTCTGCATGACAAGTTGACTGTCATACAAAACCAGCTCTGGCATAACATGGAGGGCCAGAGACAGACAAAACTGTTAGTCAATGGCCCCTGCAGGTCTCGGGCTAGAGACCTAATTTCGCTCAGCAGATGGGATATTAGGCTGGCCACCGGTCTTCTGACCGGGCACTGTCGGCTTAATAGGCACCTCCATCTGATGGTTTTGCCGACGACCCTCTCTGTAGGTCGTGTCAGGAGAAGGAAGAAACATCCGCTCACGTACTTTGCGAGTGCGACTGCTTCGCCTTGCTTAGACTAGAATATTTTGATTCACACACTTTGGAACCCTTGCGGGTCTCCTCTATTACGGTGGAGCGAATTCTTCGCTACGCTGCTGCTACGGGCCTTTTCAAGTTCTGAATACGAGGATGCACAATATGCCTTTGGCATCGGTGCTAGGGCGCGTACCCTCCTCAACAACAATAATAATAAGAATCATGTGATGTTGTTGTTAAATCAGTTGACCCGTCCATAAGAATACTAAAATAATCTGCATGCAGGACTTCCTTAACAAGATCTTTTTGTTAGCACTCTGCGATGAATTTAGCCACGTCTGGGACAATTTTGTAATTTGAAGTGCAAGAGTCTCCCATGAAAATTCCATTCTGTTTAAGCAAACTGCAAAGTTGTTGTAAGTTTCTGAATGGGGAACTGGTGAAAATGATATAAAAAACGCTGTTGAAAAAGCATTCCAATCTTTTTCTTTGAATTTCATTCAGTTTCATTGCGCTTTTACCCAAAGGGGTTTCCAATAGACTCATTCAAAACTTAATTTTATCAGAGATTTCAAGATGGCTCTTGTTTTTCATGTGACATAAAATAAGTGACAGTTTTAGTTTTTTAGATCCCTTAACGAAACTAACAGTACTTTTTTTAAAATCCAGCCCTCACTCCTACAAGGAACGCAAAACATAACTTGCCGCTCGTCATCATGTTCAATGAAAGGGTAGCTTTTCTTCCATTCATTATTAAATTCTCTTGATTTGTTTAGGTTAACTGTTTTAGGATTTACCACATCATACGGTTCACTTGTATCATTTGCCGAATTTCTAGGAATTTGACATGACCTTTCAGGCTCCGCTCCCACAGAACCTTTTTGTTGAAGTTGATCAACTTGATCAGGAGATTTTTCGACACCAATAGACCGAGGCTTAAACCAAAGGGTTTTAAGTGTATTTGTTTGAGGCGCGGCGTTCACCTTCTTCGGTCTACTTGCACCTAGTATTATGCTAAATGTTTTGGTTTTATCAACAAGTTTAATACATTCTGACTAAATTACATAGTTTCCTTAGCTAGATAGTTATAAACTATCTTGCTAAAATAGTTCATTTCCATAAACTCCATTTGACAGAGCTAAATGTTTTTGTTTTGTCAACAAGTTTAATACACTCTGTCTAAATTAAAGAAGTTTCCTTAGATATAACTCCAGTGACTAGATTGAGTTAATAATATGTTTGGTTATATGGATAAGTTTAATACTTTCTGTTAAAATTAAACAGTTTCATTCCCAAAAAACACCAATAACTAAATCGACTCTTCCAGTAGCACAAGCCTTCCGCATAACAGTCGGTTAAAAGTCGAATAGTCGGTTTACGGTCCAGTCAGCTGTACCATGCTTATTCCGATACTTTTCCGACTCATGAAGCCGACTACTTCTTTTAGTTGGCAATGCCGACATCTATCTGACAGTTGGAACAGAGATGGTTTAAAGTAGCCTTGCCTACCGTCTAGAAAATTTCAACTTATTTTTTGCCAATTGATTACCGACTCTCTCGCGCTAGTCGGTATTGTGACGTTTAAGAAGAGTAAAATTAAAAGCTAAGTTATGCTTAGGCCGTTTAGTAACCGATATTTATCCGACAGTTGGAACTGAGATGGTTTAAAGTAGGCTTGCCTACAGTCTAAAGAATTCCAACACATTTTTTGCCAATTGATTACCAACTCCCTCGCGCTTGTCGTTATTGTTACGTTTAAGACGAGTAAAATTAAAAGCAAAGTTATTCTTAGGCCGTTTAGTAACCGACATTTATCCGACTGTTGGAACTGTGGTGGTTTGAAGTAGGCTTGCCTACCGTCCTAAACATGTAACCCATTTTTGCCAATTGATTACCAACTCCTTCCCGCTAGTCGGTATGGTCACGTTTTAAAAGAGTAATATGAAAAACGAAGTTGTTGTATAGGCCTTCTTTTTCCGTGGGACGGTTTTTTTGACTTTTACTATTCCGCATATGCCACCAAATTGTTTTTGTTATATATTTAACTTATACTATATTTCGACCCACAAGCAGAAGTTGATAATACTATATTTTTGGCAAAAATAGAATCATAACGTTAAAAAAACTGCAAAGCAAGAAAACACATCTGATTTTCTAGTTTGAATTTTCCCTCCTGTAATTTCTCGGGTCAGGTGACACGCCTCTGTTCTATTGGCGTAACTAAGATAACGCCATGCACGTCATCATCGAAGAGGGCGCTGCTAGTGCGAAAGCAAGTTAGCCTTTCCAGTATCTCTGACGCGGTTGGGTCGTCAGAATGTTTAAACGAGATTTTTGTGGTCGAAACAATTAATAATTTACAATTAATTAATTTACAAAATGTTATTCTGAATAGATGTGCTGCTAAAATAAACCCCCAAGCAAAGAAAGGGAGGAAAAGGCCGCCTCCAGATAACCCAAAAGTGTTAGCGCTTATTAACAAACTGCACAATTTTGAATGGTCCAGCGAAAGGTAATATTAAATAAAACTTTGAAAATTAAAATTAATTAGCTGTGCAAGTTACAAATATCTTTCTTGGATTTTAATCATGTTTAATTTTTAATTTTGTGACATGAATATCATAGAAGAAGAAGCAGACTAAAATTTTTCATTTGTTCAAAATAATCTTGTAATAAAATATCTGACTGAACAACCACAAACGTGATGTTGCACTGAATATAACAAAAACAGTTGGTAAAAAGTACGCTTAGGCAGGGAAAGAGTTGAATTTGATCAATTACACGGTTAGGCTTACCATTCAATAAACAGCAAAAATAAATGATTTTCACTGTTGGGCATATCTTAAAAAACAGCACTATTTTGACAAAATCACAGCTAAATTTACCATCAAGGAAACAGCACGATTTTATCAATTACACGGGTAAGCTGACCATCAATAAAACGGCACATTTTCATCAATATCACGGTGCGGTTAGCTTTCAAAATATCACTAAGTAAATGTAGAAAAAAATGTTTCTGTTGCCGTTGCAATAACAGCAAAACCAAGGTATTTTGCCGTTCCATCTTGCTGTTTTCTAAACATTAAAGTATAGCTAATTATAATGCTAGAGAAACCGTCAAAGCGACAGAATACGGCGTGTTTAAAACAACGGCAACCGTTGCATTCAATAACACTGATAAATCTCAATGTAAAATTCACATCAACATACTGGCGTTAGGTGTCGCCAGTGGCTTACTGTAAATTTTATTGCAAATTTTGGGGTGTGTATAATTGTATAGTTTTTAAGCATTTAATTAACTGGGGGTTTTGTCTGCAGACTCTTTTATTAATACCGAATTAATCTTCGTTATTCTATTTAATATCATTGTTATTACGAAATAAATGTTCTTAACTTTATATTATAGTCTTTAAGTCTTTATATATTTATTCTTAATTTATAAGCTTACAAAATCAATCAATCAAATAATGACAGGTAAAGAGAGGAGATCGGAAAAACCCGACTCCTCTCTTGAGTGGCCGCCATCTTGAATTACCGTATACTGGCTGCATATTCTCTTATTGTATACTTGCCGGTGTTGCTAAAAGTTATTTTAAAATACTTTTTAATCACTGATTTCATAAATAACTTAAAAACTTTTATCGATGAATAATTTGAATACCAGTGGCAAGAAACAAAGCTACCTCTTTCGCAACTTCATTTAAATTATCTGATTCATAATTATTTGAGCTGAAAGAACCAATATCCTACGTTTATAAAATATATTCTATTAGTGGGACACTTCCTATACTTCATTATGTTAAGCTGTTACTGAGACCTAATTCGAGAACGACACGAAAATTGACTACACGCGGTTTTGCAGTCCATCTCCTTATTTAGTCTGACCAAAGTGTTTGGCGGCGCCTAACCCGACGTATGTCACTTCACGACCAAGTCTCAGTAACATGTGGAACACTTATGGAACATATCTTATGATATCATTTAAAATAGTCTCTCTTCAAAGATAACGTAGTAAATTTATTAGAGTCGTTTGTGCATACTCATTGTTTCGTCCCACACTTTTTCTGGCATCTGCATTATTTTCTCGAACATCTTCAGTATTTTCTCGGACATCTACAGTATTTTCTGGAACATCTGCAGTATTTTCTCGGACATCTGCAGTATTTTCTCGGACATCTGCAGTATTTTCTCGGACATCTGCAGTATTTTCTCGGACATCTGCAGTATTTTCTCGGACATCTGCAGTATTTTCTCGGACATCTGCAGTATTTTCACGGACATCTGCAGTATTTTCATCTGTCTCGGGCATCTATAGAAAATCGTTCAATTTATCTTCATTAAATTTCTTTAGAACTGTCATTCGTTGATTTACTTACTTTTCACCATTTCTATTGAACTATTCCTTCTCAAATCTTCAAAATTTTTGGTAATATCGTTATTAATTTTGTCGGCAATTTTAGAGGATGCATGATGTGAATTGTTATATTGAATTATCTACAATTACTATGAAATATTTTTTAAGAACGTTTTGCTTAATAACTGCACCACGAGGCTTTCCTTGGGCATCGCACACATGAATCACTCGCCCGCCCGCCAATATTACGTCGCGGTCTGCCTTAATTGTCCTCTAGTGATAACGAGGCATTTAAAACCAACTACCCTCACAGGAGATGTGGACCGAGTCAAAGGCCCAAATATTAATTTCTGTGCAAGTCAATAACGTGATGGGGATTTTCATCCAGATCAGTGAGAGAATAATCCAAATCTTGTAACTGAGTTATATGAATTCCTTTCTTTATGAGCCTTTTACTAAAAATTTAATTCTATCACAATGAATTACCATATTATCAGAATCTTTTAAAGGATCGTCATTTACTGGCACAACCTGGGGTCCCGTAAGTAGAGAAAGGGGTGCATTATCATCACACAAACTATTTAAATTCAACACAACAGAGTTGACTACTTTTTCATTTTGAGTTTTGGCAGCATTCATCATTTTAGTCTTCTTAGCAGGTGGCCCTATTGATTTTTGTTTAGTTTGCTTTGCTAGTTCGATATTCCATCTCTGTTCCTCTTGATCAATATTGATTTCTATAGTTATAATATATTTTTTTATCAAATGCCAATGATCACATATACAAGGAGTAGAACCCTTCAAGTGTATGCCGCCCCCATCAAGAAGGGCCAATATTAGACACTCAGACATTACTATACTTTTGGCGCATAGTGCGTGGTACGTTTCTAATTCGTGGCGGCCGGGTTCTATTCCTTTAGCATAGGAACGTTGTGTACAACGTGACTTAAAAAAAAAGTGTACTATCAAAGCTGAACTGTGAGTTCCGAAGTCTTCATACTTGATGCACTCTCAATAGGAACTTGGCAATTCTGGGCGGTTCGTGCGTAGCTCCACCCCCTGCCGCCATTCTGGTATGCTTTTTAAACAGAGTAGAAGCTAATTTAGCCCCACCTCTTGCCGCCATCTGGTATACATTTTAGCATGAGTGGAAGCTAGGGTGACGTTGCATGACGTAGTACTGCCAAATCTCTATTCGGAACTCTGCGAACTTAGGTGTGCACAGAGATCCATAGTGTCTGCCCCACTCCCCAATACCTCTCTTTAAAATAAATTTTGAAAATGTAAAGAACTATAAAAATTTTACTTTAACTCAGCACGGCTAAAATTGTCTACAGAGCCCTAGATAACTAAAAAGCGACAAGCAGATCATACTTAACACCATTAATGGGCTTAGAACGAACAGATCAGTTTCGGTACAATATTGTGGTTAAATTATTCAATAATATTTTCAGAGAATGAAAATGCTCACCTGTTCCCATCTTTAAGACACGTGCCCTTAATTGTGTTGATTTATTTTTCAGCATAACCAATTTGTCAATCACCCGATCATTTGCTCCCACAAGTGAGATGGGTAGTTTTTGTACCTGATTTTTTTTAATCCATAGGATTAAAATATGAGTGGAATCCATGTTCACACACGCGTTTTTAAGTTACGCTTAGTCACGAATATTTAGAACTTTAAATAACATGTTTTGTAAAGGTTTAAAAGCAAAAAATTATACGAAGAACTAAACTAAGTTAACCATGAAAAGAAAACTTTGAGTAGCTGCTCATAGCTGCCGCGCGCACATACTCGAACTCGGTACTTCTCAAACTGAAATTCAAATGAAAAGACGTTAAATCTGGGAGTTGACAAAATGCCGAGAAGTCGAACATTATTCTAAAATTCCATTGAGCCTTTCGGAAATGACTACGAAATAAGGTTGACCATCTCCAACCCGCGGTTTTCCAAAAACATCCATTAGCCCATAACCAAGGGGGGAAGGGTCCTTATGACCTTGCTCTTTTTCCGAGAAGTGAAGAGAAGGGGTTGAAAGATTACCACAGTAGGTGGTACAGCATCGGACGCTACAATTTTCTGAATAGTTTCTGTTTGCGGTGAGATAGTGGCCTTGCAAGGTCTCGTGAAGAACACGTGCGTGTCTTATAAAAAAGTTTGAGATTTACAGAAATAAAGTTCAACGAAATACGTTTTGAAAACCGCTTTAAATTAAATAATGTGCGCTTCTTTTTCGGATGATGACGAGGGTTCAGCTTGGTTAGGAAAGGCAATAAAGTATATTGCTTTATATGCTTTTGAAATAATTACGCGAAATCTTTACAAAGCAAATTTAAAAATGAGGAAACTATTGGACAAAGTTGAGACCTTGCACAACAACGAATTTAGGGGTACTATTTTTTTACTCTTTGCAATTTCGCCTATTAAAAATAGTGTAATCAAGATATGTTTGCTCTTACAGAGCATAGAATTACAGTTTCTCGGTTAAATGATCAAATTCGAATTCTGAAACGGGAAAACCGTGAAAAAGAAGAAAACATTAAACGCAATAACATTTCTATTGAAGGTACGAACGTAGATAAATTAATTTTACGTTGTTAATTGATCGCTTAATTCATAGCTTACAAGAAAACTATACAAGAACTTCAAGAAGAATTAAATAACGTCCGAAATGACTTAGATTCAACAAGAAATAATATTAAACGAAGAAAGTTAAGGTACAATTTGAAACCATAATTATTTTGATCTCGTATACAGGTGTTTGTGTTTAATTACCTCGAATTCGAACATTAGCTGTGTTGAAACTCAGACGGAAAGGAGTGGAGAGATGAAAAAACCTTCTATTGATTCACAAACTCAAACTGCTGAGCCTAGGAATCTTGAGGTTTTGAACACACATTCCAGCCCGCTATTCGATAGTCAGTATAGTATTAGATGCCAGATTGACAGTCTGGATGAGGGGCTCACAATTTCTACACATGTATTTGAATCTGACCAGGAAGATTTTGAACTTGATCAACTTGTTTAAATTTCAAATCATTGTGTATTTTGTCATAAAATATAACCCGTATATTAAACATTTTCTGTGGTAAAAACACTATCTTAGCCTCATTTTTTAAGAGGGTTGGAGTGAAAAGGGAAGGATACAAATTTAACACGAACAGTTGCTCTTCCCACTAATGGGGCCTCTTTTGTGGCTTCGCCCCACCCCACACATTCTTTAATCACCCTCCTTGGCCACCTAGGTACATACATTTTGGCGCGAAAAATATCCACTGACGAGTGACGACAAATACTATTACAAAAGCGAGAAGTCCTGCCAAAATTTACACTGCTGCCTTAAGGCCCGTTTTCAATCAAGCTTTTTTGATCGAAAACGCAAGCTTTTGCTTGAAAAATCACTGCAAAACGCAAAGGCAAAATATTTAGCCGTTTTCAACCGCGCTTGAGCCGAAGCTTTAAGCTTTCATTGGCACCGCTTTTGCTTGAATGTCTGTTCCAGCAGCTTTCTATCCAGCGTAGATAGTTGCTGTAACTTTTTGCTTTCAAGCGCGATGGACGTTTATAATCTCTATACGTCACAGTTTAGTTGTCCAATAGAAATTCACAAATATTTTTGCCTCGGAGTGTGTGTCGACTGCTAGTCTTTTCGACTCGGTGAAACCGTGGGTGACTTTAGGGATTTAATTTTACTCCCCTGAATTTATTTTAATTAAAAATGCCAACAAAACAAGAAATAAAAGAAATACTAAGATTAGAAAGAGAGGCAGCGAAAAAGGTGGCCGCTACTGAAAAGGAATCGCTTATTGACTTGGTACGTCAAAAACCAAACTTATGGAATCGAGGGTTAACGGTTTATAAAGACCGAGACCTCGCTGAACAATCTTGGAAAGAAATAGGAGTGGAATTAAACTTAAAGAGTGAGTACAAAAAATGCATTATTTAGCTAATTTGTATGTACTTTTGCTAAAATGTACAATTTATCAGAGGATGATTGTAAGAAAAAATGGAAAATCTTATTTGACCAGTTCAGAATTCATTACCACACAGTAACAGCTTCCAAGAGTGGCCAGGAAGTAGATGAATCTGTGTTTGACTCTGTTAACTGGCCATTTTTCAAGATGATGCTGTTTTTAAAAGATGTTGTTAAGAGAAAAGAGTAAGTGTATTTGCCTTGGAAACGTAAAGGTCTCAGAACTATTAAGGGAATGGGTTGGACCTATTGTACCCCGTAAAACGATTTAAAATATTTACATTTCATTTTGAGCCTACTTTTTGGCACTAGAAGGTCTTTCTAAAACCTAACTGTAAGTAATTTATACACTATAGTACAACTTCGAATTTCTCATCGTTGGACGAATCATCCAGCACAAACCTTGACGATAACAATCGTACAGATGATTAGAACAATCATACCGATAAGGAAGATTCATCATGTACGCAAAACTCCAAAGAGGTGACAGGAGCACATACATTCACGTCTACAGTTATGGGCAAGGAATTTACAATAAACGAAGAAATATTGGAACCTGACGATGGCGGCGGCCAATTGGAAGAATCAAATACCACTATTACAAACTTGGATGACCCATCTCCTTGTACCTCTAAAGGGACAGAGGGAACATCTAGTGAATCTTCCAACACCCCTGCATCCAAAATATCACTCGCCAAAAGAAAACTTATCCACGAAAGAGCTGAGAAACCCAAAAAAAAGAAGGAACCTCAATCAATCCCACCATCTTCCATTCTAGAAGCGTTGGCTCATTGCAACAAGTGAATTTTTATGGATTTAATATACTGAGTAAATTTTAAGTAACTTTTATTAAAATAAATTTTTATAGAGAACTAAATAAACCCGACGACTCCGCGTGTGCATTTGCGGACTATGCAGCTTCTCTGATTAGAGAAGTTGATCCAAGAAAGAGAAGGCGATGTGAAAGAGACGTCATCGACACCATTCTGAAATACATTGAGGATTGTGATTAATATGAAACAAAGTTCCAATTATTCTGCTTCGTACCAATAAATATTACCTATTTTATTTATTTGTTGTGTTTGTTCTTTTCACGCCCACCAAATCCCACTGCCAGTCAACAGAACCTATCCCTTCAAAATAATTTGCATAATTGTCTCTAATGGCAACAACTTCTCTTTCGTAATTTCGCGCTGTTGTGGCTTTTGGTTGCTGAAGACCTTCTGACGGATGATTTTTAAGCTGATCATGCCATTTTCCGTTTACAATACATCCAGTTTTTTGGTCTACAGAATCCGCAAAGTCCATTGGGCAATAAATTTTTTGTTCCATAGCTTCTTCGTCAATCATTAAAAAATTATGTAGCACAACACAAGCTCTAATAACTTTGTCGACGTTAGATGGCTTTAACATTAGAGGTCTACGGAAAACTCTCCAACGTGTGGCTAAAATACCGAAGGCATTTTCACTACACCTCCTATATAATTGAACAATAATTTAGAAGAATAAAGTCACATTGTCATTTCAAACTTGGAATCGAAACCCAAAAATCAGGACTCGCACAGCCCTGATTTCAAGCTTCTTTCAAACCTACCTGGCTCTGCTTAAACGATAATTAAAAATAATTTGCGAATTCGTGAGGCGACCTTCTCGGGAATATGGTTTCATGAAATTCTTTAAAAGTTGGAAAGCATCATCTCCAACAAGCACGTGGGGAGAAGAAACGTCCGTCTTTGGTAGAAACACTGGAGGAGGAAGTCCAGCTTTATTGCTTTCAACAGCTTGTCCAAATGAGGAAGACTTAAAAATTCCACCATCAGAATGTGAACCGTATCTTCCAATATCCACAACTAAAAATCTATATTTCGCGTCCACAACAGCCATCAAAACAATCGAGTTCAAGTCCTATCAATAAGAAATAAATTAAATGTCACTAGTGTAAGGTGACTATCATATAGCCCAAGGGGCATATAATGTTTGATCAGGGTGCGTTCTAAATGGTTAAATCAAGATAATTATCACTTACTTTGTAATTATAATACAATGTTCCACTGTTTGATGGTTGTTGTATCATGACATGCTTGCCATCTACGGCACCGCAGCATGTTGGATAATTCCACCGTGTTCGATAATCGGCCTCAGCCATCTTCCAAGTCTCTTCAGTAGGTTGCTAAATATTTAATATTATTAAAAATATTCTCTGAAATACATGATACTCAGAAGAAAGTTTACCGGTAAATACAAAGGTTGCAGAACCTCCCAAAGTGCCTGACATGTTTCTTTAATAATGTTATGGGTGGTAGTTTTTCCTAGACGAAAAGCATACGCCATGGAATCAAACCCGTCACCAGTTGACAAGAAACTATAAAGTTAAATATTTTAATTGACAACATTCACTTTATAGAATGGATTAATCTAGTAAAATGTTCACCGTAACGTTAAAGCGAGTCTCTCCCCTGGAGATATTGGTTTTCGACCAGGAGAATTTTTTTGTATATGAGGCCCTACCAATTTCAAAAGTTTATCAAATAAACTTGGTTCCATTCTCGTAAAGTTTGCAAATTTCTTGTGATGAGTTTCCCTCATTGTTTTCACCTGATCAAAGGATTGGTAAATCAGGACTATATGAATACATTTCGACCAAGAATTTGACGAATATAATTACCAAAGTCCGGTAGTGCCCTTCCGTTTGTCGCTTTCTCCAAATAGGGTGAACCCACCACCTTTTCCGCTTGTATTTTCTCTTAGCGTTTAAGGTAATTTCGTAATACAATTGAATTAATAACAATTGTTTTCTCATCAAAATACGCCGTCTTCTCGAGCTGACCGCCATATTTGTTTACAGTTTTTGTTTTGGTACCCACCCACTATCACGTGATATCGGTAACCACACCGTTTAAAGCTTTGCGCGACCAGTTTGAAAACGGTTAGTATTTTCGCAGTTTGCTTTCTTCTCTCGCGGTAGCGCGCCGATTGAAAATCGCGCTTTTTTGGCACTTCAATCAAAAGCTAAAAGCGTCGATATTTTCCTTGATTGAAAACGAGCCTTTATACGCTTAGCTTTTGTTTTACCATCTATTAAAGCGATATGGAGAAAAATAAAAAACCCAAAAGAAATGATTCGACATATCTTAATGGATTAAAAGTCGTAGATAATTTACCTAAGTCCACGAGATATTACTATAACATGACGTTAAAGCGCGAAAGAACTAACAAAGGTAATAAAAATTTTATATTTATAGAAAAAGACCACTTAGACCAGAGGTCAAACACTTTGTTAAAATCCTATACACTTAGACTGAAATATTAGTATAGCGATTTTAATCATTATTTTTAAATCTAAGAACCATTTACACAACAACAAGTGTTCAACCCCTCGGTTAAAGAGTATGGCAACACAAGCAGGGTGACCTTGCTAATTTTAAAGGAAAAAAGGAAATTTGGATAGGACTTTAGATGGGAATTATAAAAGAGTATAGCGCAGAAAAAATTTAATAATAGGAAAAAAGGAAATTTGGATAGGACTTTAGATGGGAATTATAAAAGAGTATAGCGCAGAAAAAATTTAATAATAGGAAAATAGGAAAAATAATAGCGAAATTATAAGGAAATATAGAGATAAGGAAAATAAAATACATGATAGAAAATGTGCTGTAGTTTTTTTAGATGTGAACTGCAGGCATTCCAGTAAAAAATATCCGTGAAGTCGATGATTAATTGAATGAGCCCATTATATAACATGCAGAGGGTTTTACAATCAAGAGTGGCCAAAAAGGGTTTAAGGAGCCACCTTCTTTGTTTGCATTTATTAAAGGTATAGTCTATGTGGGGTTTATACGTAAACATCTCATCATATACTAGTCTCAGATGTTTAAAATTTGGGACGCGTTTGATGTTAGTTCTCCCAAGGGTGTTTATGTGGTGTATAAGGTCCCTTTCTGTTTATTTGGAGCAAAAAGCATAAAAACTGTTTCCTTGATTTAGACTACCAGACCCTTCTGAGTAACTTCTCGATGTAAAGAGTTCATATCAGTTTCAAGGTTCTTGATTAAGGTATCGGGATCTGATTCTGAATATATGAGCGCGACGTCGTCTGCATATTCAATCGCCATAGAGTAGGTTAGGCACGTGTGATTATCTTTAGTGTAAAGATTAAATAGAAGAGGGCCTAAGATGCTACCCTGTGGTACCCCAGATTTAATTGTTCCGGTTTCGGAATAGATTCCATTAACAGAGACCATCTGTGTGCGATTAACTAGGTATGACTCAAACCACTTGACGGACAGAATGTTAAGTCCCATGTCCTTAAGGACATGCAAGAGCAGGCTATGATTGACACTATCAAATGCCTTAGAAAGGTCTAATTATCTTTGCTCAGCTCCAGTAGGATTCTGTCATGTAGGCTTAAACTGCAAGTTTCCGTTGAGTGACGCGGTGTGAAACTGGCTTGCATCTTATGGAGAATATTTTTACTTATTGAGAAATTAAGTAATTGGTCGCTAATGCAATTTTCTAGTGGTTTGTAAGATGGAAATCCCTCTGTAATTATTTGGGTCTAGAGCATATCCTTCTTTAAACAGGGGAACTACTTTGGCCTCCTTCCACTTTGTAGGGACAGTGCCAGTTCTTATTGACATATTTATTATTTTTGCCAAAGTGGGCGCGATGATAAGGGCCATCCCTTTAATTAATGAAGTTGTTAAGCCATTTGTCCATGAAGCTTTAGTATTCTTAAGTCTTTTTATACATCTGAAGACCATGTCGGCATCTACTTCTTCTAGACTCAGCGTATTAGCTTTGTCACCTAATTCCTTAGGAGTATTAGCCATAGATTGATTGTTAATAAAGTGTTTATTAAAATGATTAGCTAGTCTAATTGGTTCATTAACGGCATGGTCCCCTATGCGCAGGGACTTATTTTCATTAGTCTTCTTTGTTTTTAGATATGGTTTAAGAGAGTTCCATACCTAAGCAGTAGTTTTAGAATTTTCTATTTTGGTTTTAAAAAAGCTTGCCTTAGCCTGTTTGACCATACTGTTAACCTTATTGCTTAATAGCCTATAATCTACAATCAGATGAGCAGATTTTACACATTAAGTTTTTGTTTTGTCTCGTAAATGCATATAGTACTTTATATGATTGTTCAGCCATGGTGGGAGCTAATAAAAGGGGCGAAATAGTCCAAATTTGTATTTATGGATGCCACTAACAAGTCCGCGCCTTGATTGACATCTGCAAAGTTCAGGTTACTAAGAGACTGTGCTAGATTGGCAACGAAAGTATCGGCTTTGAAGCGTCTAAAGTCTCTTACTTTGGCGATAACTCTAGGGGGTCGGGTGCACTTCTTTTTACGAAGGCATTGGACAATGTCATGGTCCGAGGCCCCACAAGAGATAACCCCGCATAGAACAATTCGAGCTGGGTGAGTGGTATAAATGTGGTCAATCAGAGTTGCTGAGGTACGCGACACTCGTGTAGGTATAGTAATTAGCTGTTTGTAGTCATTAAGTAGTTACGTTAAAGTTTTTGCTTTAAGTCACAGTTTGAATACATACTTTGTTTATTGTTCAGATATTGCGAACACGATTTCACTTGGGTAAATTGTCCGGAAATGATGGCCAGATTCCCAAAAATGCATAAGTCTGAAAACAAAGTAAATCTTAAACTCCGGGGCAACAGTAGAATTTTAAATAAATAAGACATAGCCTAGAACTCAGCTGCGCTATCACAAGATATGACCAATTATTTGACTTTGCTTAATTAAGAGGTTTTTATATTATCCTAAAAGTTAAAAGATTTTCATGTAATTGAAAAAGGTTTTCATGTAATTGAAAAAGGTTTTCATGTAATTTAAAGAGGTTTTGATGTAATTGAAAAAGGTTTCCAAGTAATTCGAACAAGTTGGGAAACCAAAATCAACCTCTCCGAGTCGAGGGCCTACATTTTTCAAACGAAAAAATTACTTTCAAAAGACAGGTCCATCAGGCAATGAGAAAAACCGGAAATACGTAGCTCAAATTTGGCGATGTATTGTCAAGGGCATTAGTAAAGGTTAAAGCGTTTAATCATTTTCTATGCATCCTCTATAATTCTTATGAGGACCTAATATCTTTTACTTAAATGTGGATTAAACTTTCGGCTCACTCTGAACCGTTAAGACCTCCTAAAAGCGGACACGAAACCAAGTCAATTCTGGTTTTTATCTAGGGTATCTTATTTCATAGACCCAATCGTTCCAACACTTATAGAGAGATGGAGTATTAACATCCATATTATCTAACGAAGTTAAAATTTACGTTTACACTATATAAAATGTAGTAAAACTGAATTAAAAAGTAAACACCAAATTGAAAAGGTTAATATCAAAAGATGTTCTTGGAATATTGGGATAAAACGGAGCTTTAGAAGCCAATAAGAACAGATTGGCGTGTATGTGGTGTACACGAAACACTAGTGCATGGTGTTGTTGTTAGAAGCCAATAATTGGCGTTAAGTAAGATGGATAAATCAAGAAAAGAATTTCAAATTTCTGTTCACTGCGAAGGCGGCCCGAAAATTACGAACACGTTTGCACCAATTTGCCAACTGCGACACACACCCTCCGTGACGTCATCGTCACTCGGAAAGGTAAAAAGGTTTACATGTATTTCCAAAATGGTTTTCATGTAGTTCAAAATGTCTCTATGTAATTAAACCGATTTGATAATTAATTGCTTAATGGCATTGTGGTATAAAAGTCGAAAGCCTGCTGTTGTTCAAGCCGATAATCATTTATTTTATTACACAAAGCACCACTAATTAGAAGCAACTCGACTCTTACTGCTATCAGAAATACAAACATTTCTTCTTATTGGAATATTTAAGAGGCCATAGACCCCATACTAATAATTTAATATAAGGGGAAGGGCTTATTATTATTGTGTTGTTGAGGAAGGTACGCGCCCTAGCACCGATGCCAAAGGCATATTGTGCATCCTCATATTCAGTCCTTGAATAGGCCCGTAGCTGCAGCGTAGCGAAGAATTCGCTCCACCGTAATAGAGGAGACCCTTGAGGGCTCCACAGTGTGTGAATCAAAATGTTCTAGTCTAAGCGAGGCGAAGCAGTCGCACTCGCAAAGTACGTGAGCGGAAGTTTCATCCTGCTCCCGGCACGACCTGCAGAGAGGGTCGTCAGCAAAACCCATCAGATGGAGGTGTCTATTAAGCCGGCAGTGTCCGGTTAGAAGGCCGGTGGCCAACCTAATATCCCATCTGCTGAGCGAAATTAGGTCTCTAGCGCGAGACCTGCAGGGACCATTGACTAACAGTTTTGTCTGTCTCTGGCCCTCCATGTTATGCCAGAGCTGGTTTTGTATGACAGTCAACCTGTCATGCAGACACCGTTTGACGTGCCCGTAACGGATGGGGACGGCCGGCTCCGGCCCCAAGAGCTTGGCCTCCGTGCCCCTTTTCGCAAAACTATCGGCTTGCTCATTGCCATAATATCCGCTATGCCCTGGCACCCAGTACAACAGAACCCTGTTGCAGGACGCCAGTCGCGCTAGCAGATCAAGGCAGCTGCGCACCAGTTGAGAGGTAATCTCACACTGGTTCAGCGCATTCAAGGCGGCCTGACTGTCAGAGTAAATTCTCACAGTCCGTCCGGTATACCCTTTGTTAATACAGTAATCTGCACAATAACAGATCGCGGCAATTTCCGCCTGGAACACACTAGCAAAGGTGCCCAGGCAAGCAGAAAAACCGACCCTTGTGGTTTGGCAGTAATAGCCGGCGCCAGCGCCGGAGTCAGTCTTGGAACCATCGGTGAACCAAATAGTTTCACCTCCAGTGCCAAGAGGCAGCAGGTTAGTCCACTCGGCCCGACTGGGAAAGTGGATGCTGAATGGCTTAGTGAAGTCAAAACTGGTAACAGTTTTGTCAGAGCACATCGTAAGCGACTGCTCGAGAGCGGCGTACTCCCGGAAGAGCTTCGTATGACTGTAATCTCAGAGTCTTGGGACCCAACAGCCATTAATGTGGAGCCTGTAGGCCCCATGACAGCCTCCTCCTCAATAAAAAGATGAAGAGGAAGCATGTCAAGGAGCACCTCCAGGGAAGCAGTTGGGGTTGATCTCATGGCCCCCGTAACACCGATGCAGGCAAGCCTTTGAAGCTTGCGCAGGGCAGCCTGCACCGTTTTAAGCCGGACCCTTGTCCACCAGACAAGTGCCCCGTAGGACAATATGGGTCTGATGATCCCAGTATAGAGCCAGTGTACAGCTTTGGGGTTAAGGCCCCAAGTCTGGCCGACAGAGCTCCTGGTCCTCCAGAAAAGCACTTTGGCCTTCTTGATGCACCGATCAAGATGCGGCTTCCATGTGAGTCTGCAATCAAAAGTCACCCCCAGGTATTTCACGTTGGTGGACTTTGTCAGGACCTGGCCAAAGAAAGAGATATCATTGAACAGATCCTTAGTAAATGGAACAAGGACAGTTTTGTTAGGATTAACAGTGAGGTTGACCGCCTGAAACCATTGCACCACGTTAGAGAGAGTAGATCTCAAAAGTGCGGTGACAGTAGCCGGGAACTTCCCGGTAAAGACTATCGCCACATCGTCCGCATACCCGAAGCAGTGACAGCCCCCAGAACACCCGAGTCTCTCCAAGAGTTCGTCCACCACCAGGCACCACAACAGGGGGGAGAGCACTCCACCCTGAGGGCAGCCCCTACTGGTAGTCACCCCTAGAGAGTCCTCAAGGAGAGACGCCGTCACCTCTCGGTCGGTCAGCATGGACTTGATCCAGCGGCCAAGAGTGTCGCTGATGCCAAATCTCTTGACAGCTTCAGTAATAACCGAGCTAGAGACCTTATCAAAGGCCCCCTCGACATCGAGGAAATTGGCCAGTGAAAATTCCTGAAACTCGAATGCCCTATCCAGGCAATTCGTGAGGCCGTGAAGGGCCGTCTCAGTTGATTTACCTTCTTGGTAAGCGAATTGTGAAGAAGAGAGAGGAGTTACCGAAAGTACCTCGTCTCTTATGTACCTGTCCACCAGCTTCTCCAGGATTTTGAGGAAGAAGGAGGTCAGGCATATGGGCCTAAATGCCTTCGCCTCAAGATAGGAAACCTTCCCGGGCTTGGTAATAAAGATGACCCTAGAGCGTTTCCAGTCACGAGGTATGTGACCGAGTGCAATGCAAAGTCTATAGATTTTGCATAACGGAGAGGCGATGTGGTCTAAGCCCTCCTGCAAAGCAGAGGGAAGACCCCATCGGGTCCTGGAGACTTGTAGGGCTCAAAACAGTTGACAGCCCAACGAAGCTTGGGAATCGTAACAACCTGCCTGGCTAAAAGCCAGTCCTCCCTCTTCGCCCTGTGCAGAACAGGGTATAGAGAGTCAGGGTTTGTTGGATTGGTTGAATTGGAGTCAGGAAAATGGACCTCCATTATATGCTTGAGAGTCTCAGCCCCAGACTTAGTGTACACACCCCCCTGCAACTTAATAGTATTAAGTTCATGTGTGTTGTCGTGCGCTAGGATCATCATGACCCTAGCCGTGGCAGGGACATTGGAGACTTGCTCACAGAAGGTCCGCCAAGAGTCCTTCTTAGCAGCTCTAATGGCCCTGTTGTAGGTATTAAGGGACTGCCTGTATCCAGTCCAGTCACCCGTGCGCTTGGCTTTGTTAAAGAGACTGCGCGTGTATTTCCGAAGCCGGCTGAGATCCGCATTCCACCAAGGGACAAGCCTCGAGCGGTTAACGGTCTTGAGTGGGCAGTTCCGGTGAAACGACTCAATGATAGAGCACTGTAAGTCACCAGCAGCCCTATCAAGATCGTTAGGTGAAGTAAGTTTAGTGGTGTGACCATCTCCGTAGCGTAGGATTAGGTCTTCCTTATAGCCGGCCCAATTGGTCCGTTTTGGATTGCGTATCTCCGTCCCCGCCGGGACAGAGGTAGTCGCGACAGTAAAGCAGATGTGCCTATGATCCGACAGAGACGGCTCGTTAGACACATGCCAGTTAGACACGGAAGACACGAGGTTTTCCGTGGCTAGCGTGAGGTCAATGACCTCACTTCTATTAGAAGTAACAAAAGTAGGTTCATTGTTTTGATTAAGAATATGGAGTTTACAACCAACTAAATATTCTAGTAAATCATCACCTCTCCTGTTGCAGTCAGAACTGCCCCATGTGATGTGATGAGCATTGGCGTCGCAGCCAATGATTATTTTGTCCCCTCTGTTTTCACATTGATCGACCAAATTGATCACCTCAATTGTCGGGAGAGAGTCCGCGTCGTGGGCAAAGTATGCAGAGGCAGCCGTGATAGTCAACTTGGCACGCCAGTGGCCAGGACTAGCTTCACGGCTGCCGTGTCCTGGGACGTGTACAGCGGTAGAGAGATACAGCAAAGATCCCTCCGAACCAGAATACGCGCCCTAGGTCTAGCAGCAGTATGGTCATAAAATAGTGACCCTGCCGCGTCAAGACCGAGGATTTTGATATGGCAAATCCACGGTTCTTGTATGAGGGCCAGATCAAGACCCTCTATAGCAAACCTCCTGCAGAGTACCGCACAGGCCGCCTTACTATGGTGCAGATTGATTTGAATCGCACGTAGCGTCCCCATGGTCCTTAAGAGAGGGCTTCAGACGGGACCTAGCTACACCTCAACAGTCCCGAGAGGGCTAGTGGCACCTCCCCCCTGACAGGCAAGCTCCCAGTCCCAAGATCCTCCCCCTCACCAGGACCACTAGAACGCTCATCGGCTGAACCCCGAAGGGTCCCGTCCGATTCTTCCAGTAGGGTGGACTCATCCATGGAAGAACAGACTTCCGAGTGAGCGGGGAATGGCTTAAGACTTTGTTAAACCATCCACGTCTCCGTCCTCGTGTTTGATTGTCTGTTCTTATGTATAGAAACAAAAGAGAAATTAATAAAATCACAGGAAAACAAACAAATCCTCCATTCGCAACTCATACGCTTATACAAAAAACTTCTTTAGTTATCAATAATCATATAGCCGTTAAAACAAAGAAACGAATGGTAAAAGAGACCTCAAAGAAAAAGTTACACATTAACTTAAGGCGATACCCCAACTTCAAATCCATAAATTGAAATTGAACAAGTTGAAATTGAAAACAGGGCTTGTGACAGCGGTACTTTCAGTTCATACAATCGTTGTAACATATAAAATTGACTAATCCAGTGCGTCTTGACGTCTTGAACAAGTTGTTTGGTGTTGTATTTAGATACCTCATTAAGTTAACTTGAGCATCACTAAGTAACTATCCGCTTGAGCACTGATTTTGAAATGACCGAACAAGGCCCGAGCTTTCGTCAAAATATCGGTTACGGAAATGCCTCTTAAATTCAGCTAGAGCTCGGCACTATCTAACCGTATCCGAAAATAGTGATCAACCGGTTATTTCAAAAAAAACTGGCGGTTATAATGCGATTTAACAGGTACTTTTGTGGATAATTCTAGATTTCGGATAAAGATAAAATAAAGCGGAAAATTTATTCGATAATGCCGAGCTCTAAATTCAACTTTTCGATGCTATCATTTATAACTAACTGCAAAGTATGACATAAGCAGGGTATGTGGGCCCACTTTGAAATATTGATGGCCTTAGAGATGTTGTGTGCATTGTCAGTAACCACATATATAGGAATGGTTTCTCGATATTCAGCTGATATTATGATAGAAACGATATTTTTGAGAGCGTCTTTTATGATAACAGCAGTGTTTTTTCATCAAAAGGCTGGTAGGCTATGTTGTTTGTTAGGATCAAAGTCTTTTGCTGGAAAATTTGTGATGCCGAGGAAACAGTTACTACGTATACTATTCCAAACTCAGTTGCAAAGGAGATGGGTTCAATTCTTTCGTCAAAGGCTTTCTTTCCAAATTCATTTTCATGCTTTCCATCATTGGCATCAATAGAGTTCTGGAACCACAGATCTCGAAAAGGTTGTTGGGGCCAGGCATACAATATCATGGTTCACACTCTTGTAGAGCTTGGCATTATCGAAAAAATTATCCGCTTTTTATTTAATATTTATCCGAAATCTAGATTTATCTA